>CAEGAF010043284.1:0-55064 GCA_903067075.1 Micropoecilia bifurca | reverse complement strand
CATTTCCTGAGAGGGAGGAGAGATGTATTTTGGATTTTGTTTGGGCACAGATTGTTTTTGTTTCTAGTTTTGCTTGATTTAATTGTATCTGTGAACACATTTTTTGTTAGGAATATTGTTTGGTGCAAATGTTTGTTCTTTCTGTTTGGAAATGTAATTGTCTCTACCCCTCCAATCTTTGAAGGAACCAATACTTTATAAACCAGTTGATTGAGATGAGAGGGAGATTTGTTCTTCCCTCTTCCTGTTGTGAGATGTCATGTTGTATGCTTTACACTGAACTGAAAAGAAAGATAAAAGAAAAATATTGAGTTCTCGACTCCGGCTGGCTCCAGTCTGCTTTTTTCTCCTGGGTCGCAAACTAACAGGTGTCAAATGATGCAGTGAAAAGTACAGTGAGATGTCAGGTGATTAAATATCAACATTACTAATATAATTTCAACCTTCATCTTCTTTGACATGAACCGACTGGCCCCCACAGGTCTCAGCATCTGGTCAAGCGACGCCTCCACATTTGGTCCATTCGAACCACAAACTAGTCCCCACACCACGCCCTGCACTGTCTGGCTCCAGCTCCGCCTCTGGACCTGGTTCTTGATCTGCCCTCTGGCTCTCGTCTGCCGTGAATGGAACGAGTGCTCCACATGTAGGGTCCAGGTGGACATGTGACCATAAGTGCCTCCCGTATCCCAGACCTTCATTATAGAACAGTTAACAGGCCATGATGCCACACATCAGGGACAGTCACAACCATACAGCAGATTGCTCACATACTAAAATCCGGCCCGTAATAAATTTTATGGGTTTATGGCTGGTTTTGGCTGCATTTACAAAACCTTTTTATACTCATGCAGTAAAAAAAAAGAGCAAAAAAAAGAGTAATAGGGACACCCAGACACACAACACAGGAATGTGCTTTTGGGTTCCAGTTCTCAAGTGTTTAATTACAACTTGGAACTTAAACAATCAGAGCAAAATTCAATGAATCGGATTTTGTTTAAAACTTTTAAATGACGATAAACAGTTTTAAAGTGTTATCAGAGGCAAAGCCGACCTTCTTTGAGGAAACCATACTGTAAATGAGATGGATTCAAAGTTTTGACCATCTTTCTTAACTTCTGCTAGAAGTTCCTGAAGGAGCAGCAGAGTTACCTTCATCATCTTCTTCATATTCATCAGTGAATGCTGATGAGTTTTATATTCTTGTCTTGTAGTTTCACATTAATTGTGCTGTAATTAATAACTAACAACAATTTAATGTCATTATTGTCTTATAGGTTCTTGGTTTAAAGAATAACACTGTGCTAAAACTTGTGATTTTTACTTCATCAAAAAACTCACAAGATCACTATGATAGCTTAAATTATATTTGAAGTATATCCAAGACACTTGGTTGTTCAGCAGTTTATTGAAAAATAATTAAATAAATAAACTGCTCTACTTTCTTGACTGGTCAGAGGGGTGGCTAGACGGCACGCAAGGAATGCTGAGCTGTATCAAACTTCCACTTTTAATAAAATCTGATGAAAAAAATCTGAGCACTCTCACAGAAACCAACAGTTAATGTGCTACTTTGACCTGAGAGTGTTGGATCAAATCCCTTTGCAGACCTTCATTAAGATTAATGTTGGGATTTGTTTTAATCTGCTTTTGTCTGTATGAGAGTGAACCCATCTGAGGATTTTTGTTTGTACAACTACAACCTTACTGTCATCTAGTTGAACACATATTTTATTTTAAATTAGTATGTTAGAAATATGATATGTAAGTTTTGCAACTGTGTGTCATTTGAAGTCTCCAAAAGGAAAGGAAAATGGTTTGGAGTTCAAGAAGAATCTTTTGGAAGGGTTTCCAGAGAGGAGTAGGGAAAAAGTGTCACAAGTTATTGTTGACAACAAACACAGCAAAGGGATTTCCTTTGTCAGTCTTACACAAAATATAAGGTTGATAAACTGACTATTCTTGGATAGCTGAGCGACATCTCACTTGTTCTCAGTTACATCTCTTCTTCTCACCTAATTGTCTCTTTCTTCTTGTCTTGTTTGCTTCTTTTTTGTCTTGCTCATCTTTCAGATGTCCAGCTTCTAAAGTCCTCCTGAAGTTCCAGCCACATCTTCATGATGTGCATTTCAGGGGATAGTCCATGAAATTATATGTTTGTTGTGAAGCTTTAAATGACTTTATCAAGGAAAGAGTCATCCTTTGAAATCTCAAGAACAATCTTCCAAAACAACTTGAAACAATACACAAGACATATTAATACTGAAAATCACTGACACAATAAGATGATTAGTTTGCTATCTAGATTTGAAATACAACCATGAAGAGAAAAAAAGAACAAAGAATATTTTCTTTGTATAAAACAAAGACTTGCAGTTTCTTTACCAATCCAAAGCATAAGCTGCTTGTGTTATCACGGAAAAACGTCCTCCACAAGCTGGAGTTGTAAATTGATAGTCTGAGTCAAACTGCAGAGAAAAACAATACGTACTACATCTGTTGATGACCCAATTCTACGCAAATGTTTTTGAAATGTATGGAAGAAATTCTAATGATGGACACCATCTGTGATTTGAGGGTAATTTGATTCTGGTCAAAGGGTTCAGGGCAACTTATGTTTGTTGGGGTCAGTGGCTGCAAGCTAAGGATGGATCTGACTGAAAACTCTTATCGTGTTCCTTGGAAAATGACCAGAATCTAAACAGACACTCAAACTGCCTTGATGTGGGAAATACAGGAATTTTAAGATCTGATACCACATTTTGTGAGGGGAACTTTTTTTTGCTATGATTGAGAACATTCCTTATGAATGATTTTTTTTATGCTTTTTTATCATCTTCACTCATATTTGTGTCTTACTCTGTACATAAATATGAAAGGCGCACAACAGCACAGTGCATCAATCTGGCATGATATTATGTCAAACTGTCCTTTTGCCCATTCTAATGTGCTAATAGTCCTGACCCAAGAAGTGATGTCCTCCACTATTTCTCTTGATTCTTCAAATCCTGATAATTGTAATTTTGGGCATCAATGGGTTGTAGTTATTTGTCCAGCACATTCCATGCTCAACTAGTGTAAGAGCTGGGGAACTTTCTAGAGTCCAAGTCAACACCTCAAACTCCTTCTCATGCTCTTGGAACCAGTCCTGAAGGACAATTTTTGCTCACATTTTGCTCTGAGACAGATCAGATTGTTCTGTTCCCCATGTGCATCAGTGAGCCTTGACTGCCTGTGACCCTGTCTGTAGTTATTTGCCGTTCCTTTGTTTCTACCCAATCACATAGCCATCACAGTGCTGCTCCTGCTAAAATCCATAAACTTGCCAATTTTCCTGCTCTTAATATATCAATTCTGTGGACAATGGTTCACTTGCTACCTAATGTAATCCACCCACTAACAGGCATCATAAGCGATAGACAATATCTTCCTCTGATAATAAAACGATGCCTGGTAAGTGTATGCAGGCTATAAGATCCACAGCAAATCAAAGGTTTTTCTGTTCTTGCTCCAAGTCTGATGTGCTTTGATAACTGTTACTGTTCCAAGTATCTCTGAACATTGTGAACATCATTCAGACATAAAGTTTAATACCACAATTTTTAGTTATTCTTGCAAGTTTGATCATTATTCTATGTCAGAGTTTCCCATTTTTCAGGGCATTTAGGGAAAATGCCAGATGTATTGATGAACATCTTGCCCCAAACGGTGCAATCTTTCATTAAAACCCTGTGTAAAAATGCCACTTTTGGTGTGAGAATTATATAAAAGACAATAATAATCATCATATGGAAAAGGTCAAACTTGACCAAACTAAAATCCCTTTGGCTTTGAAAAGAAAAAAATTAATTTGTTTCTGAAACAAAATGTTTTCATAATATTTTTGAAACTTGCATATAAAAGTGTGTCAATTGGAAAACTTTCTCATTATTTCACAAGCTAAGATTCCTGTTCATTGCATAATATGAAGCTAAGTGGATTGTTCTTCTAGGCCTGCTTGCTGTCTGCATTAAAATTGTGCTATTACAGTGCAGGGGAATTTGTCTGCTAAAACGTCTAGGAGTTTGTTTCCAGGTCTTTGTTTCCAGGCAGTAGTTTTTTCTGAGCAGGTCTCTGAGCAAATAGGGGTCAGAATTTGTGATTGTAAAAAAGAAGCCTGGTCAGCTGAAATAAAACAATAGACAAACTCTCATCTATTTATATGGAATTGATGCTAAAGCTGTAATGTCAGCAGGAGAGGGTAAACTGCTAGAAACAGATGAATTTGCTGGGAAAATAAATGTTTGGACACAGTAATCAACAAATATTTGATCAATTAATTGATCCTTGCATTGTGTTTTTTTATTTCAGTTGTCAGCTGGACAAACTTCAGTTTTGAAGGTTATTGATTGCAGCCATTTATTCTGAGATGTTGATCTGGCACCATTTTTGTAGTGAGGAACATAATCTTAACCATAACACAATCTTTAAAATAGTACAAACAATAATCATTTCTGGTGTCTACTCAATTTTTACTTTCATATTTTTAGAATGGTAAATACCAGACTGATGTAAATACAATGACAGATGTAATGTTTTATTACATCTGTCATTGTGGCTGTTCCTTGATAAAATTGCTCGGCTCCTGTGTGTGCATGCTTCTCTGGACAGAACAATTTCTGTTGGTCATGGTTTCTTGGAATATGATCTCATCCTTTTTAACTGAAAAAACATAATGTTTCAAGCTACTTCTTTTTAACCACCTCAAATAAAGCGTAGTCTTTGCCAGTTTTTAAAAAAGGCAATTTGCTTAATTGTTGCATAAATTGATGTAATGATTATTTTGAGCATGATATGTTAACTGAGACAAAAAAACTCTATCTTTCTTCTTTTTTTAAGCACTTCTTGTTGCTGTGCACTATTTTGTTTTTATACTTGCATCATGTTCGAATAAATTTCATTTAATTTCATTTTATTTTATATTATTTTATTGCACTACACACAAGTTCATTCCCGTTGCTATATGTATGTATTATTGGTTCTAGGCCCAATAAGCTTTCTGCCTCTTTACATTTCAGATGTCCCATGAGTATTTAAATCCAGCTGAGATGACTGATGACTGCAGCTGCAGCAGAAGCCACATCGACATGTCCTTTTTGGTTAAGACCATGTTACAGCCCTTTGGTAAAAGCAAAGATTTGGTAAATAAGTGCAGTGAAGCAGTAAAGATAAATTGTTCCCATCCACCAAAATCATTTATCTCTTCAGTCACTGATTTATTTAATTATTTATATACTAAAAGGGGCATTATACCATTCAGACGAGCCACTGTGCATTTTCACCATAATGATGCCTATTTACCTGGCCACTTGTGTCTTTACAACCATTCACTATTTGTGGGGAAGCTAAGAGTGCAAACTGTTTACCTTCATTTAAGGAATCAGTTTCATTGCATACAGAGAATTGTGACTTTGTCTTTAACCCTAAGGGAATGGGCAGTGACTCCTAAGGGTTAAATAAAAAAAGGAACTGCATTTTTTGAGACAAAATCATAATTTCTTTATTTTTAAACATGTAACAACCACCTGTTTGTTCCGTATGCATGCATGCTCATCCACAGTGCAATATCTAATTGGTTCTATCATCTAATGCTGCTTACTAGCCGTTTAGCTGCTTATGGCCTACAAATTAGCAGGCACGTGAAGAGGGCGGGGCTGGAGGTGCTTGAGTACCTGCCCCTTTAGTGGTCTCTGCACGCCCCTGCAAATTAGCATTTTATGGTGTGAAATTATTTCCATAAAGTATTTAACTCAGGACTCTACCTCTTCTTCACATTGGTACTAAACACAGAAAACTCAGCTCATGACTGCGCTTCAAGTTTTATGGGAATAGTTTGTCAGTTTTACACATCAGAGTCTGTTGCAGGTCTTTAGGGGCATGGCTGCATGAAACTTCTGAAAAAGTTGGGACTCTGTGCTGCTCCAGAGAGAAAATGGAGCTAGAAAACGGCTGTAGCGCTCTCCTCATCTCTGCTCGAGGCTTGCAGCTCCAGGCTACACACTGGCATATAGCTACAAGCATAACAAACCTCAAATCTCTCAAGTGTGCTTGGTGGAGTTGCATTATGGGTAATGTAAATGTCTCTCATTTTGGGGGATCGGTTTGTAACCCGTTTTCCTCTAACGGGAAAGATTAAACAGTTTTTTTTCACATATCACTGTGAAATGTCTGCCGGTTGTTAGATTATTTATAATACAGCTTAAGCTTTTGGGAATTTTGTGTTTACAGTTTTAATTACTATTGGAAATAGAAATGTAAACATCTGATAAAATGAGGTTCCAATCCTAGCTGTATTTTGTTAAAAAAATTTTAAAAAATCTTTTTTTTTTTTCTACAAATGGGACTTGGAGTATCTTGTTTTATCTCTCCATAAATTAAAAAATAGAGTCAGAAGCCAGATAAATGTATTTTCCACGTTTTAGGGGTGAAATGTTCAGAAAAAAACCCTATAAATGTTATATGAACAAACTCCTTGGTGAGAACTCACAGAGTATAAAGCAGAATAAAAGTGAAGCTCTAACAAACTGGTGTTTGTAGAGGCAACTGAAGTGGAGATTTCTGGGTTGGTGTCAGTTGTGCTTTATTTCTGATTTATCCTGTTTAGGGTCTGTAGCACAACCCTGACCAGCGTAGACCTTATATGTAAAATGAATACATGATTTGCCATATATCCAATAGGCTTAGCTAAAATAAACACCACTATATAAACGCATTAGGAATTCTTTCATGTCTCCAAATGGATAAATGAACCTTTGTCTAAAAAGTAATTGGGGTAAAAATATAATAAAAATAGCTCCAAAATGTCAGAAGAGCAATTGTCAGTGCTAAGAAAAAATAAATTAAAGATGATTTCTACATATATTTATAAAAAACAAAATTTGTCATGCAGTGATTGGGTTTAGCCGTTCTGGTTTGACAAAGATTACATATAAGCACATTTTGCCCAGTTAGCTCTAATGCCTTTTGAGATCTCCTTTGTCCCCCAAAAAGTGTTAAATCAATTTAATCTGGAAAAAAAATGACTTTGGACCATTGAGGAATAGTGCAGTCCCTCTTCTCCTTAGCCTAGATAAGTCTGTGACTCTGATGTTGAGCAGTCCTGGTTTATGAGTTGTTTAACACAAGGAATTGAACCATTATAACCCATGTCCTGGATTTTCTGTGTGGTGATTCTGGAAACACTGGTTTCAGCTGCAGTTCAAACCTATTCAATCTAGACCATACATGAAGGTTTTACCAATAGAAGATATATGTTTTATTTTTGCCTTGGGTGTATAAATATGTTTTTAAAGATCTTTTTGTTGTATTTTTCTTTTCTTATGAAAGGAAATACCAAGGAATAGTTTAAATTCAGATGTCAGTATACCACGGCACAATGAAAAATACAGAAGGTAAAGTTGGATTATACATTGGGCTTTCAACTTTTGCATTAAATTCCCTCAAATTCTGTATTTAAATAGCTATTTTCTAGGGAAGAAAAATCTACATATTAATGAATTCTAAAGTAAAACTATTATATATGCTCCTTTCAGTCTGGAACCTCAAGTAAAGTTATCTTCACTCAACAACTGCAAAACACTGTGTGTGGCACTTGCTCTTTATCAGGTATGCTTCATAAAAAATTCAAAACACTTTCCCAGGCAGTTGTAGCCTGCGGCTCTCAAGGTTTGTCTTTGTAACAATTTGATAATACTGGTCACACTGCATCGAGTGTCCTTGAGCACTAACAAGGGTGAGATATTTGTTTCCTTAGTCCATACAGACACAAAGGAGAGAAAAGAAAACACATCCTGGTACCAGAGTGTCTTGGCGACTGTTTTGAGTGACAAGGTTGACAATTCTCAGTGTACATTATTAAATATTGCCTTTGAGAGAAGCTCAATAGTGTGTGGCGTTTGTTAACGGCGAGGGTTGAAAGTATGGAATTACAACAACAGACATATTTAGTATAATCATCTGCCATCCGGGAAACAGAGGAGATGATGCATACTGTCATCACATGATGCAATGAAATGTTACATGGCATTTTAATGAGCATGCTTAATATATAAAACGTTCTCCTCTGTAGTCTGCTCATTAAGGTTCCCTCACATTGCAACACAACTTAAGGGTTTTTAAATAAATTAGCCAACCAAGTACATAATGTTTAGTAAAGTTCTTTGACAAAAAAAAGATCCATACCCCATCAAACTTTTTCACATTGCAGGTTTCAACCACAAATATGAATTTATCATAATGAAATGTTATGCTGATACGCAAAAAAAAGTAGCAGATATTTGTGAAGTTGAAAGATGCAAGAGTTAAGAAGTCAAGCTGCAGAGATCTGGACAGATGAGATCACAATTTAAAGTTTTGACTTATGTGCAAAATGCAATGTGTGATAGACAACTAACTCTGCACATCACCTTGACCACACAGTTTCACACTGGGGGGAGATCTTTATCAGCAGGGAAAAGAGAAGAGATGAATGCTGATGGGAGAACTTAAAAAATCAACAACACACCTTTTAGAGACTAAAAAAATACTGAAGACTGGAGTAGAGATTTGCCTTTTGGAAAGGGCAATAAACCTAAGCACAGTCAAAGCTACAATGGGATAGTTTAGATCAAAGCATATTTACATGTTGGAACAGTAGAGCGCACGTTTAGACTTAAACCCAATTGAGAGTCTGTGCAGAGATATTAAAATTGGTTTTCACAGATTCTCTCCATCCAATCGAACTGATCTTTGGGTATTTGCAGATGAACACATCTTGCAGAGACACACCCCAAAATGCCTACACCTGTAACTGCAGGTAATAAAGATGGTTCTCAGAAATATTGATCAAGGGTAAAAGTTCAAAATGTATGAGTCTTTTTAGGAGACATTGCATACATATCTGCATATCTAATAGGTTAGTTTGGAGGTATAAAACAATAATATAAAGTGTAATTTGTTTAAAAGAACAAAACAATAATTTTACATTATAAAATGCATTTAACATTTCATTCAGTAATATTTCTAAAATCCACTTGACTCTAGCAGCTAATTGTTTTACTCGACCACATTACAGCTCTATCAGTCTTTTTAATTGCTCACCTCTGACTTTTACGTTTTTCTGAAATGCTTTATGTAAGCCTTAACAGCCAAATCACTTCTTGTTCTGCAATTAGCTCTGCTCATCCATTCCACAATTGTAAAGTTGCTCTAGAACGGCCAGTATCATTTTATTAATGTCAGCAGAGTAAGTCAAATTCTTGGGTGAGCTAACTGTGTGATAAAACCTTTATTTCATAGCTACTCTTGTAATTGTCTCCATGATACTGTTTAAAGTCTAGGTTCCTGCTGCTGCGTTCACACCTTTCTTTTGCACCTCCATATTTCTTTCCCCAGACCACAAGCTTAAAGAGCTGAACATTTTCTGGTTTATTTAATATTTCACCAACCGCAGATTGACCATGGTGATCAGAGGCAGCTCGGCATTTGAAGAAGTTAAAGTACCAAATAAAAGATTCACAAGAGGGGAAAAAATGACACACTTTGATTCCAACTGTGCTGGACTGCTACATCTTGTAGTAACTTTCTACCACAGAGATAAGCTCTTACAGTGGTGCCAAATTTAAGAAGACATGAAGCAAATCAAGCCTAATGGACTGATGCTCATTAGTTTTTACTCGGGGCTTTGGAATTGTCTCTGCTCTAAACTGCGTGTTTATGTGAAAATAACTAATGATGGTTTCAGTAAGCAAAATGGTTTAGAGAAGGTTTAGTCTTTGTATTAGTCCTTCTTAACACCGTGACTGAAGTTTGTTGCAGTGTTGTTGATGTGAGATAAACTTATATTAAATCTGTTCAATTCTCACAGCTGTCAAAAATAATTATATGTTTGCTGCATTGACCAATCAGTAAAGTTAATCTCATGCTGCTATGGTGAAATCTGTGTGCAGGTAAGAAGCCGTACCAATGATATGAGGTCCAAAACAACAACAAACATAAACAAAGGTAAGAATTAAATGTCCAAACATGAAGTCAAACTAAAAAAAATTATAATAAAAAACCCTCTTTTGTAACCTCTTAAGCATTTCATTAATCTCATAGAATAAGATAATCTCTCTCTAAAGAGATTTGTTCTGGTCTTATTTCTCTATTGTGCAAGGAAGGCTTTTTAGCTAAAGCAGTTGTTTTTTTCTTTTTAGTTTGAGACAATCTGGCAGTCTGCACAACATGGATTCAGACGCACGCACAGCCTAAGCAGCTGCAATGAGATTGAAAAAAGCAACCTGCATACCAACAGTTTAAAAGCAATTGAAAAAAAAGTGAATTGAAATTAACTAAAAATATGCACAGATTGTCTTTTGGGTAATTGATTACACATTATTGTTTATGTACAGGTACATACAACTGTAACAATAAAGATGCACATTAGTACAACATTCATAGACGAGTCATTGTTTACACAGCAGTGATAATGTGGTAATATGTGACACTTGCAGAGCAGTTTGTAATAGAAATTGATTTAATTATTATGCCTTGTATTTATCCATTCTCTCTACTTATCTTTGGGGTAGACCTGGAACATGTTGCCAGTCAGCAGACAAACGTCCAGGCTGTCATTTACCTAAGGCCAATTTAGAGTGACCAATTGACACTGCTTATGGATGAAGGGAAAATTTTGCAGTACCCAGAAAAAATCCACCCATGAAGGTGAATATTTAAACAGAAAGACTGCAGCAAGGATCTGAATCTAGGATTTCTTGTTGCAATTCAAGGAAGCCTTGAACACTGTTCCACCTAAAAGAAGTTAATTTAACTTCTTTGAAAATTAACACTTTTGGAAATGAATTTCAACAATTTAATTTGTTGAAATAAAAAAAAAAAACAGCTTATATTTTTGGATAAAAAAATTATTATTTAAACTGAATTATTTTGACACAAGAAGATGTTTGGCTTCAGCCAAAGACAGCAGCAACCCCATGAAAACAACTGCGTACCAACTGAAGCATCTAAATGTTTATGGCTTCAGAATGTTTTGTTGCTGCAAAAAATATGGCCATCTTGTAATCAACCATAAATTGTGGCGTGTTTAAAAGCCTGTTTGAGAAAACACATTAAATAAATTTAAGCTGAAGCAGAACAGGGTCCTACAACATGACAATGATCCAAAATAAACTAGTACATCTAAAGTAGAACAGCTGCAAAAAAAAAAAAAAGTAATTTCCTGGGCAGAGTTCATGCTCAGATTTCGATCTCATTCAGATATTGTGCTTGTATATGTAAACACCCATAAATATCTCACATCTAAAAGTGAGGAGCAATGCAAACGTTTCTCAGACTGAGACCAAAATCTTGGGTGCCCTAGTTTTGTTCTTTTGTTTAATGAGTAAAATGTTATTTTTATTGTTTAGGTGCAATAAAATAAAATAATTTAAAAATAAAAGAGACATTAGTAAATTATATGTCAACCTGTCATAATAAAAAAAACTGAATGGGGTTTCATATTCTTTTTTTAATGATTTTTTTTTTAATTGTAGAAAATGCAGAGTATTTCACAGAATCATTTTTTATTTTAGTTTTTCTAAATCAAAAAGTCTAGTCTTTTATGTGCTAATTTTGGACTTTTAACAACCCCATAACCCCTGCTGATTTGTTACTCTTATTTGTCTCCTATTGACATTCTACATTCATAGTTTAAATATAACAAAGTAAGATGGTGTCTGTTTATACAGCATGTTGTCATTGCTTAAGGTAATTTTCACTGTCAGCCAAATGGCTGCCAAATTTCTGACATTCAAATTAATGCAGTGAGTTAACGGTACCACTTTGCAGTAAACTCCTACACTGAAATACCGCTATCTTATTTCACCTTACCACAGCCAGACTCAGCTTCCATTCTCAGCAACAGAACATCTTTAAAAGTTGGGTCAAAAAGTCCAGTTAGCGTAGGTGTTTTTTCCTTTATCGAACAATATCTATTTATCTCCTAAAAATGCATTGCCAAAAGAAAATCAATGCTGCTGAGAGCAGTTGTAAGGGGTTGATCACCTTACTTCAAGCCTTGCTCCAAATCAATGAGTTTGATGTTGGTTCAGTTGCTGGGAACGATTGACTGAGGGAGATGTAATTGGTCTCATTTGACACTGTAGCAGGTTGAACTCAAAGAGGTGGACTGAGAAACTGCAGTACAGGATGCAGAGTGGATCATGTGTGCACTCCTTTCTCTGGGAGAAAAACATAATCTCCCCCTGAAGTAAAGCGCAGAGTGGATGCACTTACACACATCAGTGTTTCTGTTTTTTTTCCTTTCTAATTATGTCAAAGTAAAGGGAAAAGGTGAAGTTTTTTCCAGAAAAAAAAGTTAAAACATATCATTTAAAGTTTTTTATGTAAACAAAAAATAAAGACAGATTTTTTTTCTTCCAGAATTGATATGTCTTTTACATAGTTTCATAAATTTTTGGATGCTTGTCTCATTTCCTATTAAAAACAACCTTCTTTTTGAACTAAAATATTTCTGCTAGTGGTATAAATATATATATTTTTATTTGTTTTACAACATGTGACCTTGGAAATGGGAAAACTGGGTGGTATAAAGAGCATTTGGCAATTCTTGTGATTTCATTACTGCTGCAATAGATTAAGATTTTACAAAAGTCGTTGTGTCCTTGCTTTTAATCTTTTTAAATGAACTTCCTAAGTCTGCATTTTCAAAGGTCAATGAGATAAATATTGGTATTCTGAAAGGACAATGTAATCATTGTGTATACAGTAACTGGTGGTTGAATAATGCAAATTTGAACCTTTTTGAGACAATTGTGTTGGACATTAAAAATGTGAAGGAGCTTTAATTTTCTTGCGCTTAATTTATCTAACAAAGACAAAGTCAAAACGCAGCGTAGTTATGGTGGATTATGAAACAAAAGCTGAGACGCAATTAACCTCTGGTGCCAACATTTGATGGAATTTTCAGCATTTATAAACAAAAATTGATAAATAACCAGGCTTTTTCTAATGACATGAAGTGATAAATCTGCAAAGATACTTTTAAACTTAATAATTTGTTTGCTTCATATTTTATCTAAGAAAGCCTCATATGTGTGCACAGTAATCATGTCACACTGGCAACTAATTTCTCTTCAGCTGTTTTTTTTTTCTTTTACTTTGTGAACAAACTGAGTACCCCGATCATTGCAAGACTTGCCCTGAAATGTCTCCATTTTTTTGTGCTTTGAGTGCAAATTGTACAATGGCTCTGGTAATTTTCTTTCTAATTCCCTGTGTCCTCAGGCAAAGGTTGTTTGTACGTGCTCAGCCACCTCTCTCACTCATCTCTCTCTGATAGTGGTTGTCTCTCGTTCCGACACAAAAGTCACTCCTCTACCTCCCTCTCTGAGCACATATCCAGCTAATTAAACAAAGCACACAATTTGATTAAACAAGTAAATTGTGCTAGTCTGTGTTTGCGATAATTAGGATAACCCAGAGTTTCCCCAAGAACATTAACCATGATGGATGTTTCATCCCTGACTCAGAATAGCTGCGCTTCGGTGGCTCACAACTTGTGACAAGAAAGAAAGGGGCTCGAGATGGAATCAGTTTAATAATCTAAGGCTCAGACGGCCTAGTAATCCCATTTAGGAGACATTGGGATTCTAAACAATGTCTGCAACAAGGGTCAGAATCATTGAGAGGCTTTCAACCTTTGCTGATTTCAAATAGATCCTCAAGAATTTGTCTCATTCACGTACTAATGTGTGCTAGGCTTGATATAGGAACAAATGTGAGCAATTTCAAGGCTTGTCTGAGTCTCATCTGAACCTAAACACATGGTTGATGTGGATACTGCAAGTCAGTGTGTAAAATCTAATATATTTAAAGAACAACAATTTTCATAATATGTTGCAAGAAATACAATGGATATTTTATCCATAGGGACCCTTGTGTATATAGGCTTTTAAATTTGATTTTAAGATATTATTTTACAGAATCATAGAAGCATAAAACCTCTTATAAGGTGATACTATACTCAAATCTATAACTGAAAGATCATTTAAAAATAAAGGATGATTTTTTTATTTAAATCTGAAATTATCTAGTAATTTAAAACTTTAATTTTTACCATTTTCCTCCTCCTTTCTGAGCAGGAAATTGGCTGGACATCACTTCTTTGGACACTAGACATTATGTTTTTGACCTTTAGGTTTTGTTTACAATGATGTTAATTTTTCACTTCTTAAAGCTGCGACAATCTCACTTCACTTCAGTCAGAAATGATAAATCTTGCACTTCCTTCATACATTTTTTTTTTCTTTTCAAGTGATGCTATTAAATTTAAACATGCAGAAGAAGCTTTGGACTGGAGCCCAAACAGCGAGTCCGACCGATAAACACAAAATATAAATTAAGAACCGTTAATTAAAAACATTAAAAAACTTCAAGCTAAAGCAATGCTTCATGAAATTATCTTTACAATTGAATTTAAAGTTGGTAATTTAACTCATTAATTTGAGTAATTCATTACATGAAAAAACATGTAACTTAATGACACTTTTCTTAATTTTTGGCACATCCTGATGCACAAAGTCCAGCCAGTGCAGTGAAGAAGATTATCCAGATTCAATGAATGACAAGAAAGCTAAAGTAAACATCGCAAGACAGGATTACTTGGCTTTATGGCCAGGAACGTTATTGCTTTTATTTATTAAATCATTTTTTTGCGTGGCTATGTCCAAATTCTGCATCAGAGTTATCACCACAGTCCTCTATGGTATTTCTTTTCAAAGCCAAACATGTTGTGAGCACAGCCACTATGTCTGAAAGGTAAGATAAAACAGCACCGGTACAGGCAAGTTCATGTACAAATAAAACCAGAAGTTTACATACACCGATTTAAAAAAAGATATGCAATTTATTTTCTTGGTGTATGAAGTTAAATCAGATCAAACTTGTCTTGTTTTAGATAAGTTATAGTTATCCAAATCATGTATGTTTTTTTTCATCTGAATTTATGTATTTATCAGTTTTGTTCTCAAATAGTTATTTTAATTGTATACGTTTGTGTTTTGTGTCAAACATGATTAGACAAAAAATGTGAGCTGTCAAGATTTTTTTTTCAATGTTGTCCACCTCTAAAAGAAAAAAAGAAATACCTTTTAAAAATGTTGCAAGATAATTATTTAAACCTGCAAGATCAGGGTTGAATAAACCATAAAAACTCCTCCTAAAAACATGTCAGTTTTTTTTTTAAATCAACATTTGAAGGAAGTGCTGCATAATTAATAGAAAAATTATATAATTTGATTTTAAAAATAAATACCTACATTATGTTTTATAATTTGAGTTTTGTGGTCACTGTCTCTTTTTTTCTCTTGGTCAAGGCCATAATGAACACAAACTGACAGCAGGCTAGCTATAAATATGAACAGTCTCACCGGAACATGGACCTCAGACTTTTTCTTTTATTCATCTCCTATAGCCATCTCACAGATTGCATAAAAATACAACGTGCAAGAGAATGAGAAAAGCTGGTGAGGGTGATGGGGGTGGTGAGGGATAGGGGAGGGGACATGCAAGACCTGATTAAAGACTGTCTTTGTTATGTAATTAGCTCGAAGAGAAGAAGGCCCCTCTGCTGCAGGGATGTAGAGCAGCTGGCCTGAGGTTGTCTAATTGCCTGTTCGGATCCTTTCCAGGCTTCATTCTCTGGAGCTCACACTCGTAATGGCGCAGATGTTTACAGCTGCTTACCGCGGAGAAGGCTACATGGTAACCGCTGACTCTTTCTCATGTTGTGATCCGGTGACACCACTCTCTCCTGGGACAGTCTCACACCGAGGATATATGAATGGGTTCAGCTGCTGCAGAAAGGACAACTAGTTATTTTTACGACAAATAAGAACAGCATCGAGAGTTCATTCTAAAATCAAAGGATTCTGATTTTAAATGTATAAATGTTTAATCTAATTGTGAAATGCTTTTAGTTTGTTGCAGCTTTTGATTCCAATTTTGACCTCAAGTGTTATTGACTCTTCATCCTCTTTGAAGTTACATTGCACACTGAAGGTTTGTATTAATTTTTTTCAAAAGGTGTCTGCTCTTGGGAAAGCTCTTTGCTGTTATACAATTGTAAACTGTACAATTGTTCTGATTTTAAGTATCAGAACAATAGCGAGAGAGAGAGAGAGAGAGAGAGAGAGAGAGAGAGAGAGAGAGAGAGAGAGAGAGAGAGAGAGAGAGAGAGAGAGAGGAGAGAAATACCTGAAGTATCAGTGAAGTCTTCTTCATAATACACATACATGCAATTTGGACATTGTTAAAAAAAAGCTATGCATCATCTGTCATCAAACTTGGGTTGCAGAGTGACGCAGCTGTTTGCACTGCATCACTGTTGCTTTGCTTCAAAACATTCCTCTGTTTACATCCCAGCCTGCTGTCCTTTTTCATGGGTTTTACATACATGGGTCTTTCGACTTCCTCTGACTGTTAAAACACTTGACCAATTCAGTTAAACGGCCTCTCTAAGCTCTTGTTAGAGATAAATGTGTGCATACATAGTTGTTTGCTCTTTGTGTCTTTGTGTTGACCTTTGACCTTTGGCAGTAGATGGTTAAATGGATGGATAGTGGAAACTTTCAAAGAAATTAAAACACACAAAGTCTGCAACTACTTCTATCGATTTTGTGGTAAATATATTTGATGGTGAAGCTGGAGGTTTGCAGATGTTTTTCAGAGAAACCACATTAATGATGTAATCATTTGTTTTCATCAAAATTATTCTTCGCCATCTGAGAAGGAGCTGTTTTTGTTTTTTTTTTGTCAGTATTTTGCTGGCTAGCGTTATTCATGTGCTAGAGTACTCACACAAATATACACACCTGCTCGACAGAGAGCAGCCAAACACCTGCATCCTTCTGACTCCTGAGGTCTGCCCACGTTTCCCCAGCGGCTGGTGTAATTCCTCTTTCTCCCTCTTTTCTCATTTCCATCTGACTCACAGCTTGTGGGACTCGAACACATTTTGATGACCAATACCGTCCTCTGGCACGAACATGTATACACACATGCACTTCTCACTCTCAGATGCTTCTGTTAATATTAAGAAAAGGTGGAAAGCAGGTGGGTCTGTGCAGAATAATGAGGTCAACATGAGAAGGGCAAGAATACAAGTAGAGGAGCTGAACACCACCTGAGTGGCTGGTCTGAAAACTCTTACTGTGGAAACATTTTCAGTCAGTTTAGAATTGATTCATATAGAAGAAAATAAGTAATTTGCATGCATTTTTTTCTCTGGAGATAAAATATTGTAGAAGGTAGTTTTACTGTAAATGATCTGGATTGTTCTTCTATGTCCCTCAGAAACTGATGTGACCAACAAATATATGAAGTTAACAGGTTTATTTGTTTCCTCCCTCCGAAGCTTTTAACACTCACCTCCTGAATCTTCCCTCTGTATCAAGAATAAACTTTCAGACCGGTAATACTTATTATTATAGCAATAGCAAAAACAAAATCTAGTAAAGGGAAATTGTGTTGGGTTGTATTTTGAGAGAAAATGTGAAAGTATTGAAAATACTAACATTCAGATCATTCTAATAAAATCTGTGCTATGATGAAGATACTTGGCCAGCGGATCCACCCAACATAGTCCTTATCATAATTAGTAAAAACTGTTATTTATAGGATTCAACTTTGACAAAATGCATGTGTTGATTTGTACAATTATTATTATTATTATTTTTATCAGCCAGCCAGTTTTATCTTATTGAGGTTTCTATCATCTTCACTCTAGTGTCTGTTGCTGATGTGCTGTGACTTTATTGCTATTTTCTGCTTACATGTGCAGAGCTGAATATATGAAACTGAAAAACTTTCAGATAATAAATTATGTCAAAATGCCTCATCTTGTAGTGTATGATCATCTGTACCGTAGCTTTGTATTGAGAATCGTCTATTTTTAAAATGACTCAAACATATCTAAATATAAAAAAAGACTCATGTAGACATCTGGGACAACAAGTACAGATTAGTACGTCCCGTTTTCTACAGAAGTAATTTTAAGCATTTTTTTCTTACATGTTTAAAAACATCTAAACATGTTTCAAATGTCAATTGAATTCTGAAATGAGGGAGTTTCATAACTTACATGAAACTTTAATATATTTCTTTATTGTTATGTGTTTTGGATACTTCAACATTTATGGTGTCATATTTAAATATGATATTATATGCAGTTATTTACATTAATGTCTTAAATCTAAGTTACACTACCATAAATGTGTATTGTATTTATTTTTGTATTTTATGGCATTTGCCTGTTTTCAATTAATTGCAGTTATATTAAATTTTGTGTTTTCTGTTCATTTGTAGTTGCATGTTGCTCTCCAAGTGCTCTCCTTTTTTCTGTTTCCTTGAAGACAACTATTATTTCTTCAGTTATTCAATATGAACTTTTCTTATACATTATACATCTGCATATCAGAAGAGTTCTGCAGTCATTCACTATAACAAGCCATGGCAATAAGTGTATAGTTTAGACATTTTTTGATTATTGTTAAAAGACAAGCATGATATTTGGGGGAAAAAAGTTTTAAAAAATGATCCTATACCCTAGCTATATGCCAATTTAATTCATCTTTATAACAACTAAATATAGTTATAGAGAAGTCATTTCTTAATAAATCATCATTTATTAATAATGTTCATAGTTAACCATACATCATGTCTACAGAGGAGCTGGTACTCTAATCCAACTCTCCTGAAGTAGTCATTTTTCTCTCTGGCTTAAAAGCATCTCAACACTTTTACAGACTCTGGGAGATAATATAGTATAGATAGCATATGTAGAACAGGGTCCACCCACCACTTGTCATCCCATCTCCAGAATAAAGTCACTTCTTAGTGCCAGAGATTGGACCAACACCTTTTTAGGTGTCACACAGCCTTGCTGCCTATAGGCCAATCTGCCACCTAACACTTGTTCCCTCATAAAGCTGATTCCACCTGAATCGAGGGCATAATTTACCCTGTGCAGAGCCTGTGAATGCTGCCGAATTCAAGATGTAGGTAGAGGCTGTCAAATCTATCCATGCCAAGATAAATAGCCATTTAGTGTGAAATGGCAGCAGGATAGGGCAGATATACACGCTGAGACAATCATAATGTCTTCCTAGAAGTGTTTCTCAGACACCTGGCATGGTGAATCCTAGCCTCAGCCACACATGTCTCTGCTACACACTTGGCAATTGCCATAGAGCCTGACAGACTATCCGAGGCTTGGCAGGCATTTCTGTAAATCACAATACCATGGTGACATCTGCACAACTTTTCACCGTATACAATGGCAATTATATAGCACATTCAAAAGCTTTCCTCTGTTATAGCTTGTAAAAACACATCTAAATGACCATGCATGAGGTCACAAACATGTTTCTAGCTTTCAGTCACAAGCAGTGAAGGTAGCACTACAATACATGCCAGTTTATGTAGTGTTCAGAGAAGTAGATTGTTTTTATGTTTGTAATACAGAAAGAAAAGAAAAACACTTTCAAATAGAAACGTTTATACTCTAATAAGAAAACAATCCGTTGGTGCTCACAAATCAATACCGAGACACATATTGATCTTTCCTGCTAATGAAGGAAACACATACAAAAAAGTGGAGTATAAATTTAATTTATACTCCACCAATATTGGTTTAATATTGGTGGTGAGTCAAGAAGATGAACACAAACAGGCAAAAACAAAGATTTGACCTTAAAGTTTCCCCCAGCTTCATCCTAACACAGCATATATCCACTATGCACTCTCATCATAATGAACATTTCATGACTTGATTTGAAGAAGATCTTCAACTTTACTATCTCTAAACCTGTGCTGATACAAATGGTGAAATTCAGCCCAGATAAACTCTAATCGGTGTGGATGTGACACTATAGGCTCCAATGGATGGCTTGTTATAGCAGATTGGTTAGCCCAGAGTGTAATTAGAGCAAGAACCCTGAAGGGCCCAACCCTATTAGGTTTTAATAGGTTTATTATTATTATTATTATTAGTGCTAATGCCTTAAAGGGCAGGATAATTTCTGTGTATTAGATTTTTGTTATGATTAAGAGGTACAGCCCCATTGTGTTTACAATTCTTACCTCAATTCAAATACAGAAACCCTAATTGTGTGAGATTTATTGACAATGTGACATTGAACTAAGTCCAGTTTTGTAAGGTTTGTGTGATGATTAAAAATAATAAACACATGATGTAATAGAGATTGAAGCATAGGTCCCATTTTACATGTGAGCCAGACTACATCTGCTGTGCATCTATAACCAACAGCGCATCTAAAATTTACTTCAAAGGCTACAATGAATTTCACTGCTCCAACGAAAATTGTAAATGGTTTCTCTACATGACAGGGCATTGTGAAGCCTAGTTTATTCAAAAAAACTTCGCTTTTTCATGTCCAAACTTGGAAAAAACAAAAGTTTCCAAAAAGCACATCTAAACTGAAAATGCTATTGTGTTTATAAAAACGCCATGTTGTACTGGAGAACGCTTGAAGCCACGGATTTATTCCATAAATTCATCACATCCACATAATAGCACCACAGGATTAACCAGTTCATAATCTCTATAATTAACACATAAAACCAGAAGACTTATCTGCTATGAAACAACAGTATTATTCCACTGTTTCCTTTTAAGTCAGTGATAATGAAATGAGAGCTTACAATTGTGTCTTGCCAAACCACTAAAAAATGGAGTATATTAAGTGGTAGTGAGATTTTGTGGTGATGTCATTTACAAGTACAATAAAGAAAACATATAATGTATGGTATATAACACACATGGCGAAGTTATGAATTGAGCCAACTGCACCAGGAAAGTAGATTATGACTGACAAATTTCTGTATATTTAATTCAATTTTTATCAAATTCAGCTATTCAATGAATGCTGCCTTGCAGCTGTTTCTTTTAACTTGAATAAGAAATAGTAACTACATTCACCACATCGGAGCATATTAAATCTTATACCAACATGGTTTCAATGTTAAATCTGCTCCAGAGTGTTCTGGGTTTAATACAGAAATTATTTTGTTTTCTCCCAGTGTGTATATCTACCATATGGTACCTCAGACAACATTTTTAGTGATCCCATACCATGTGAAATTATTTAAGTCAAGATGTAAGAACTTATCTAACCAAACATCAGAACTCATATGCTTTGAATCCCTGCTGCAGTTTCCTGGTACTTATGTTTAGCCGGTGTCTCATGTGGTCCCCTTTCGTTTTAATGGCAAATATGCCTACCAAATGTCTGCTGAATCTCCAGAGAAGAGAGCAAAACATTCAGTTGGCAAAAACACAGGGGGATGTGCACAGTTGCGCAGCACTGCATTTTAAAAACTTTGTGTTTGACACCTTTTTGGGTTGCTTTTTAGACAGCTGCTTTTTGCACTACTGAAGCAACGCACAGAAGAGACAGATTTTGGGGGAAAATCTGGTTTGTTTTTAGGGATAGGCTCCTAATGAATATTTGTACAACAGCAAAAGACTTAATGTTTAATGATCTGCATTTATCCAAAAGGAGGAATTTGCTTCTATTTTGACTGGCTGAATTCTTTAATACTGAACCACGTTTTTACAGCATTTGCTAATTACTGTTTTGCTTAAGTCATACATTAAGTGGATTTTATTTTCCAGCCACTGAGCACATTTTAGAGCACTATTAAGTGACTATGCTGCCTTTAGTCAGGAAAATGTTGTATATATATTTCAAACATAACTTCAAAGAAATTTGACTTTGCTACTTGAAACCTAGAAATTGACCTCTCTATCCTTAAGAAGCTCCTATTCTCTAGGGCCTACCTCCTTCAGCACATCATCCCAACAATGGTCCTCCTCCAGTTTGAAGGTATGTAAACATTGCATTCCCGATGCATCTTTCTGCCCTGGGAGAACAATGACACATGCTTGTGTGCTAGTTGCTGCTTTCGAAGGCAAAATGGAGAAAACTAGATCAAGCCAAAGCGATTGGATGTCAGAGATGCAGTTTTGGATGGTGGAGTTAACTGGAGGTGGGCCACAGACAGGCCTGAGCTGGCTTTGTCACTAATTATTGTCTCAGGTTGACAGAACAGAAATGCATAAAACTCTTATTGTAATGTGACAAAATGTGGAAAAAGGACAATAGTTACAAATACTGCTGAAAGGCAATGTTCCCTTGATTGTTACCAAAAGCTTTATTGTGTTGTTCTACAGCCAGTCTTTTTTAAATAACCTCTTTTGAAATAGTAGTATTATATGGCAAAGTTTCCCATATCCACAAAAGATTGATTATTCCTGAGACATTGATGATTTTTATGATCACAGTGGCATACACAAAAGTCTTAGCAAACAAAGAAAAAGCCCAGCTGCAGTCAAATCTATTGTACAGGTGATTTACTCTCCTTATAAAAATTGCTTTTTTTCTCCTTTTCCTGACTGGGAAGATAAGAGTGCAATGCACAGCAGGAAACTAGATGAGAAATAGCACAAAACATATGGGGAAAGGCTAATGTCAAATGGCAGGTTTGGATATATCACTCCACGATGGCTGCGCTTGAATAAAGTTTACCATAAATTTCCATCTCCCCTTATTCATGTGAGGAAAAAAAAGGAAGATTCATGGACACATCACTAGGCTGTTAGTCTCTCTCATTAAATTCCCTTTCGAATGCCACAGGTGTACATTTTAGGGTAAATCAAGTCAATATTTATGGCAACTCTTTTAGAAAAAATATGCTTTCCCCTCGGGGTAAAACCTTGGTTATCTTCCAGCTCACTGCAGACACAGTCTGGTTGTGAAATATACAACTTCTACATAAAGAGATTCTCCTCAGCTACATGCGGTATTTTGTCGACATCCTCGAATTGCAAAATAGTCATTCCAGGAGTCCTTTCACATTGCAATCAAACTGAATTGTCGTTTCAGCCTCACAGCACTAAAAAGAAAAAAAAGGAAAAAAAGTCCAAAACATTGCAGTCCAACATTGGAGTTGGACCAAGGGAAGTGTATAATCTAACTCTCATTTGTGACACATTTGAATTTGATATTCACAAGTCTGTCCTGGTCAGCTCCAGGCCACCTGTTATGTCAGTGACGGTTGCCAGTGTAAGCTTTCGGCTGGTGGCTGAAATCTACAGCATATGACTGCTATTCAGATTGTAAATGGTTGTGAGTGTGTGTATTTGTCATGGTTCCTTATCATCACCTGCTGTGAGCCCAAGAGGAGAAAGCAAGCACACACTCATTGTTCTCCCTCACACTCAGTCTCACTGAAACACACACCCACTCACTGCCCAAGCCAACAGGACCACCAGTTTCTCACAAAACTCTCATTTAAGAGTTGCTGTTTTTTGTAAGGTTTTATAATATAAAAAATTAATAAATCTCCTGTAACTCAAGACACTGCAGGCTTGTCTTATCTCCTGCTTTTTTCTTAGCTGTTGGCAAGCAGTGCCTTATATTACTTTGCTTTAAAGCGGGTTTATTTAATCAAATTACAGTTATGACCTAAGGAATAATAATCCTATTCTGAAAATTGGAATCCCAAACTGTGCTCGGAAGATAAACTACGATTTATCAATGATATGTTTTTCATATGCAGGTTTCGTCAGAAGTCTGATTCTCTACATTCAGCATGATTTATTGGACACTGAGTTTCTATACAGTCTATTTAAAAACTTTGCTGAGAAAGTAAATGTTCAAACCTGACTTTTCACCAGCTGATATCAAAGTGGTTATTAATACTGTAAGAGCTGGATCATCTTTGTGTGGAAACACTTCTAGCTCAGCACATGCCTTGTGGGAGGAAGAACACACAGATTTGCAAAAACGCAGGTGCGTGTGCATGTTGTTGCTCGGCGGCATGTGAGCATACACTCGATGTAACACACGCAGAGGGTGCTGTTTATTGAGCGCTGCTGTTAGTTTTTTGTTCACTTTTACTGCTCCAACATAGTCAAAACAGAAAAAAAAACATTTATAGAAGACAAGGCTTGTGCTCCATCATTGTGGGTTGGGGGGATGTTTGATGATAGTATTATCCAGGCAGCAAGGCTGGTAATGCAAAATCTACATAAAGCAACTTCCCCTGAATTCAAAGTGGAACAGGACGAAACACTGAAACACCACAACTAAAACATTTCTAAAGGTGATGAACGTCCCATATATATAATCCCAACTAGATCTATATCATATTTTGTATCTACTTCTCTGGATTAAATATTGATTTCCAAAAGGTTTCTTTGTAGTAAGCATAATTTGTCTCACTTAATCCAGACATTTCCCTTTAAGGTTCTAAACATGTTTCTCACAGGTTGAAGATACAAAAATCCACCAGAAGATTAAAGATGCTACATTTTTCCACAAACTCACAAGATTTACTTCCCTCCTCTTCCTTTTTTTTTAGAGTAGATATAAAATTAGTAAGGATTTGTTGTAATTACAAACATGATAAAATGTAGTGTTAGTTTGCAGTTACATATTGTATAATCATGTAGAGTTGGTTTGAAAGAGTTTACTACTATGAAAGTTTTGAAAAATTCCTTTTTCGGAAATTACTAATTTGTTCCGCTGTGCTTTCTAAATAGTTTGACGTACTTTTAAAATACCAAAGAAATTATGCCTATGATGTATAATTTTATTTCAAGTAATGCAGCTTTTTCTCTTCCCTACCTGTTGCTTTTGGAGAGATAGGACATCATCATCAGGACATTCACATGTTATTTAAAGACATAGTAATTACCGTATGAAAACTTCTGAATTTAAAGAAGCCATTTAGCATTGAGCAAATAGAAATAGTTGTTGTATTCCTAACCAACCTAAAATAAGAATTTTGTAATTGTAGTAGTTTGATATAATGTCAGACATTGAGTAAAAATAATTAGATATCTCTTTCTCAGCGTGCATCACAACTACATATGAAAACATTCTTTGGTGTATATTTATTTTTCTCTTTTCTCTACGCTGCTTATATACACACATATAAATGTATGTTATTCTTTTTTATACAATAAAGATCTAGTGACAGTTGATTTACAAGAGAAACATGTTACATACATCACAGAAAGCATCAAAACAATAATATAACCTACTAAAGACCTCTAAAAATCAAATGACTGATTAATTAATGACCACATATGGTAGAGAACATCTTCATGCGTTATTGCATAATTTTCCCCGGCGATCAATACCTCCATCCTTCTGCAAGCATCCTGGCTCCTCCTCCATTAGTTCTGCAATGTCATTTACTTCAGTGACCCAGTAATACCTCTAAGCTGTGTCAGGGTTCAGCGGTACTCAGTGACAGAGACGGACTGAGCTCTTAATCTCCCCCACCGATCTTCCCAGACAGACTCACTCTGTCACAGATACCCTGAAGCAGAAGTTCCCTCTTTTCCTCCTTTCCCTCACGAACACTGACAGGTGAAAGGAGTGGATTGGTCCTATATGTGGCTATCTCTTTAGATCTGTCTCTATGAGGGTGTGTTACTCTCACAAAGTCTGTCAAGGTCAGTTTAAGCGTTGTTGAGTGTCAGCACTTTAAAGTATTGGTGCCTTAACAGAACAGAACCTCATCAAGGTCCTTCCAATGTTTTGTAAGTGCTGTATTTTTTGATGCAAATAGTGTTGAAATACTCATTTAGAAAAACTTATAAGGAGATCAAGTTATTCAAAATAAGAAATGTTTGGTTTTTTTCTTTTTTGTGCCTATTTGGGAGAAAAAAACCACTGATGCAAAAAAGAATACAACAGGCAAAAAATATCTAAAATGAAAAAAAATATATAATAAATTCACTGCAATCAAATTGTTAAAAGAAAGCAGGCAATTTACTTTCATTAAATACTCAATTTGATTGAAAAATAAGGTCTGTTGAAACATAAGGGCATCCATTAAGACACTGAAAAGGCTAAAGAAGAAAAAGAAATAACAGCTAAACACTGATTGGATGCAAAACCTTTTTAGTCCATTAATGAAGCACTTTAATTTAGCTGCCAGAGAACTTTGTATGTGACCTTCTCTAGTGACCTCCTGCAATATATTGAGCAGTGTTTGAGGAGAGGGGGCAGGAACACCTCTTCAAGGGAAATTAATATTCACAGAGGAAGCCGTCCTGCGATGCACTAATCTGCATGAGATCTGACTTCCTTTCATTAATCAAGACGAGTATGCCCCTGTGCATCGCCACTGTTTACCTTCCAAGTTGTTGTTTGCCCAGCCTGTTGACTGCAGGCAAACAGTATAAATCACACAATACATGACTCAACTTATCTGCCCAGCCTGGCTCCCACACATCTGAGAAATAGTGTTAAGGCCTTAGCAATCAAGTAGAAGTTGGTACCTGAGCTGTAATTTCTAGTGGAGTTCTAAGAGGGAGAGAGCCGGTTAGTTGGAGTCTGGAAATAAACTGCATGAATTTCAAAATGAGGAAAAAAAGAATGACTCTGTATATAATATGCAGTGGCGGTTTGTGATATGACAACATGAGCAACTGCCCAGGTTGCTCCTATATTTCCAGGGAGCCAAACAGGCTGATAATGTGTCGTACTATTTGCAGGGGCACTAAAACTGCTGCTTTCTTTAACTTAACAATATAATCAGAACATTACGTATTTAACTATAGAATATTCAATTAATACGATCTGTTCTGTATCTTTAGAAAAACTCATTCACTCATGTGCTCAATTGTGAGGATATGACACACAATCATACAATTGTTTTAAACCCATCAATAGAAAACCTGTTCCTTTTCTGATTTACTGATAAACTAAAGTTACCTGAGAGTACATTTATTTCAGTCAATAAATTCTCTCAGTGAAACACAAATTATATAGATTAATTACACACAGGCTGGTATTTTCAAACCATTATTTCTGTTTATCATGATGATTTTTTACTTACAGCTAAATGAAAACAAATTTTTAATATAGAAATGCGAACTAAATGAAAGCATGTTTAATACCTGCTTTCAGGTAGAAATTTTTAAACTGCACTTTTAATTTGACTGATATTAATTCTAATATAACTCTATTGTATCATAAATGGTAGTTAGTATACAATGGAAAAATAACATTTCCTTTTATTATTATAGGAGATTGACAAATTTCAGCTCATGCTAGATTAATATTTAAGAAGTATGTTACCAAGAAAACTACATATGACGGAATGGTTAAATAATACTATGACCTTCCTTAGGTATTATACTTTTCTGTGCCCAAAGAACTGACATTTGAATTACTTTGTTGGTAAATCAAGTGGTTTGCCCTATTAACTGATGGCAGAAACGTGAATCACATTTGCACAAAATTTCCACTGTTAAAAAATTTGCTCTTCTTCTCTCTGTGTAGTGAACCAATTTATTTAAAAAACAATAATAATAATTTAGACTGTTATTATTAGAACTGCCCAAATCGGATAATAACACAAAGCTAACATTGCTACACTTTGTAAAGCATGTAAATGAAATCTAATGGGAATTTCAAACAATTAGCTCTAAGCTCAGTAACCTCCACATTTTGATGTCGCATTACGTTTGTGTTGGTGGAAACAGTGCTCCACCTTTTTGCCAGCAGTAACTGAAAAAGAGAAAAGCTCCAAATTATTATACATTTCTGGACTAATTATTCATTATTATTGGATCGCTCCTTCTGCTCTGTGATAACTTTACATTGTCTGCAGTACTGGACTCCATTAAATTTTTGATTAATAAGTATTCCTTTATTTGTTAATTTATCAAGGACTCATTAATTACAAAACCATTCTTTATTCACTCATCTTTTATGTCTAGATAAAGTAGAAATGATTAAATCATTACCTAGCTAATAAAACATGTTGAGGAGTTACTACAAATTAAAAATTAACTCATAGTTAAATTATCCATTGTCCCCCATTTGTTCCAGAGTAACTTCTCCAAATTGAGTTTTTTTTAGCAGAATAGTCTCAGGCTGTGTTTTATCTATCTCCATAATAGGCCATTTTAAAAATGTATCATCTTGCTTAATATTTTCATACAATGAAATATCTTTATATACACTAAAAATGATCAATTATAATTATTCTAATACCACTAATAATAATATAATCATTTTTGGAAAATCTAAGATGTGTTATTTTTCATACTACCTCTTTTGAAGTAGTATATTATTTATCTATAAAATCAATGCTGTTTTTGCCAGTCTAGACAGGTATTGAGTGTCATTTTTAATTTAATAGATTGGAAGAAAAACACAGAAGTCAAAATAATTTGCATATTTTTTCCTATTTTATAGGAAAACATGGTGTAACATTTGAATAAAAAGTGCATTCGAGTTGAATTAGATCCATTCAGAACACAGGTTGGAACGAAAAGTCACATTTTTGTGCTAATGAGAGTTTCAGTTATTTTGCTCAAGGTTTTCATGACAGAGAGAGAGAGAGATAAACCCAGCCAATGCCATTTGTCACTCAGCCCTCAGCAAATAGATATTTTAGTTCAGTGTGATGTAAAACTTTTCTCCACTTCACTTCTTTTTGTATTAAGCAAGGTCGGCTATGCAAAGCTGCTGGATTAATTGAAAAGGAAGAACCAGAGAAGAGGGTGTGTGTTTACAGAAACAATTTCCACCTCTTGGAAAAAGCCTGCCCACACAGGGTCAACACAATGATGATGATGATGAATAAAAATGATTATAATAGTAGTAATTATTATTATTACACCATTACCATTAGCTCAGACTAATATTTTTTTTATTCTAAACTAATCATTTGATTGACTATTTATTAATTAATATCTGCTATTATATGTTTTTGGGCTATTCTTTAAAACTTGAATAATCATACTAATAACATTTGTATTATTGTTACACTTTTTTTTTTTTTTACAAATTTGCTCTGATTGGAAGTTTGGACAAAAATTATGCAGTTCAAAGGACATTATGCTATGTCATATTTTCTTCATTTTTAAAGAGATTTTTTGTTATTATTATTGGAGAATAATAGTAGCAAAAAATGTAGACATCATTATGTAACATAACAATGTAGAAGACAACCTTGCAACTTTGATGACCTTTCATTTGAACAGCAAAACTAGGCAAGTTGAAGTAAATACACTCTCTTCTTGGGGTTTTCTCGTTTTTTGATAAGAAAATATAAGGTTTTCATTAAGATGAATGTGCATGTGTGGATCATTGTATGTTGTCTGAGAAAAAAAAAATAAGTGTCAAGGATTTTCTTCTTCCAGGATGCTGTAGAAAAGACCTATAGAAATAAAGCAGCATAAATGTTCACCCATCGTGTCTATGGACCCTTCTCTGAGTAAGTTCTGTTTTATTTGAAAACTGTGCCCCTTAAAAAAGAGACCATTATCGTCATCTTTTTAATCCATTACATCCCTGAGAGAAATCCGCACTGAGGTTTGTAATTAAAAAAAGGAGGGAGGCAAAACAGATCCAGATGGAAGGATGCCGGAGACACAACACGGAGAAGATCGCTCCTCGGGTGAGTTTCACCTTTAATAAACTAATAAATTAGCAGCCCCACATTTTATTACTTTAGAAAAGGAATTAAAGTATAAATTCCTCCCTTTTACCTTTTGATATGTTCTCTCATTAAGAAGGGGCAGAAATTGCACCTCCTGCTGTTAGGTGTTCTCCGAGCAATTGTTCTTTTACAGTGTTGTGCTTTCAAGGCAAGAGTGTAATCAAAATCCCGAGCCTTGCAATTAGATACAATGGCTTTCCCCATCCCTGTGTGGGCATCTGCTAAGCAGAGCACAGAGGGGGAAAAAAGGCGGAATGAGTATATTGTGTCTGCGCTGAACAAGAGCAAGTAATCTAGTAAGTATTGTATGTGCATCACACACTCCACAGACCACTGGCTGTGAATAGCCTTTGTTCTGTGAGCCGACTTTAAAGTTCTCCAAGTAATTTTAAAAATGGTTCTTAAACTTAATTATGCTGTAGGATTTTACAGCCTTCAAAGCAAGAGCAGAGTCAGGGGGGTGGAGAGAGAAAGCTCTGCTGTTTGATTGACATGCAAAGTCAATGAATGCCAGATAGAGTCAAAACAATAACATCAGCCTTGATTTGAAAGATCATATCTGGGCTTTGGAAAATATCTCACATGGTTCAAATCGGTGGCCATATTCCCTGACAGACATATTCTATATTATCTGACAATGTATTACTCAACATGCTACAGTATATTAAAAGTGGTGTTTTAGCTTTGTATTCAGCATTTTCACCTTCATTTTGTACTGTTAAAATAATGCATATAAAAAAAAGAAAAAAAAAGACCCTAGGAAACACGGGAATAAACCAGGACATAGAAACGAAAATGTCCTTCAGTGGAGATGTGCTTGTTGTTACTGCGTGTCTTCAGTGTGTGTGCGCGTGTGTTGCCAGACCTTTGACTGCTACTCATTTCCTGCAGTGGAGGCCTGTTATGAGATGAGGTATTTTGGGGTGGGACAGTAACCACTTGGCCTTGACTTCTCTCCTTCAGAGCCCTCAGTCACACCAAGTCCTGAGGGATTATCATTTACATTGTGGCATTTAAAACAAGTAGAACTATGATAGGTGTTGGATTTAAGTACAATAAAGCCCAACTTAAATAATAATAATAGTCATCATTTAAAATAGAATAATCATTTTAAAGTCTCATTATAGGCTCTGAGCCTTTCATTTCATAAAGGAGTAAAGTAAGCATGATTAAAAAAAAGTTGCAAATTAATTTGTATTATTTTTGATCTTTATAATTTTTGTCTTCAATGAAATACACAAATACACAAATGCATTTCAATAAATGACAATGTGATCAACATGGGTTTTATTTACATTCAATTATACAGTAAAACTGTATATTATGCACATTGACCAGCGCTATTGGGACGAATGTCGACTTGACAACTGTTTAGCAGTGATGGACACCATTCAAAAGAAGGACAAGACACACAACATTGTTGCTAACGAAACTATGCTGTATCCAAACATATCAATAAAAAGTCGAGTGGAAGGATAAAAGTGTAACAGACAAAAAGATGCAAAAGCAACATAGAGATTTGTAGTCTTAAAAGGTAAATCTAGAGTACAGAGTTGTGGACAGAGTCACAATGTGAGGAATGTGACTAAAATCAGAGCTTCAAAAAAAAATAAAAAATCACCACAGACACAGACTGGACAGCAACTTAACTTAACTTTAACTCTGTACAAAATTGATTGTCAAAAGAAAGACCCCAGAGCCAACTACGTAGAAGAGCTGAAGGCCATGAGGCCGGACATCCTGTCCTTCATTTACGCCTAAGCAGAGGCACAAGCTGAATACTTCAATACCACATTTAAACAAAGGAGCTACATTAAAGTATTGAGAGTATATACTGTACAGCAAATGGGAAAAACATCTGAAAAAACTAACATTTCTACCTTAATTTTATATGTACATGGTAATATTTAAATTTTATTAGAATCTCTAATTTAGTTTTGCTTAGCTATAAACCTTAATCAAAAATGACATGAATAAAAATATAAAAAATTCCGCTGTGTGTGTAATGATTCTATATAAATTAATTTTGTTTAAATTATTGAATTAGTGTAGTAAATTATCTTTTGTACTTTACCGTCATGCAGCTGCACATCTCTTCAAAGTAATGTGCAACACTGAATAAGTGTTAGTAGCTTTAGTCTGAATTTTATTTGACATGTATGCAAGTAAGGTACATATATAGCATTCTATTGTAAAATGTATTTTAATAAAAAGGCGCAATTAAACACATAAAAGATTATATTTCATGAACAAATAAAAGGCTTTCTGAGTGCAAAATGCAAATGCCTTTAAAACAATGCCAGATAAAATTAATATTTTCTTGAAGCAAATGAAATTTATTTAGCTATGTTAAACTAATTCCTGAGCTTTCACTATACTCTCTTTTCTTTTCTCTAAAATTATACGGAATTCTTTACACTTTGCTGCAATCCTTTCATTCCAAAACACTTGAGAAAAAATAGAGTGGGATAAAGGCATCTCCTGGTGGTGTTAAGAATTTTTCATGTAGGCGGTGAGCCAGTGTAGAAATTCTCATTTGTTTCAACAATGGGAGCCGGTGAACACAAATAGTTTTGATCGAATGCTAGAAGAGGGAGCTCGGCAGAGACTGAATCTGCTGCGGATTTTCACATTCTCACCCTGGAATCTCAGCATCTGGAATTGGGAAGGCGGGAAGCTAACACCACCTCAGCGAGGGCTCACTCTCTTTTTCTCGGCTTATTACAGGAGGAGAAAAGTTTGTGGTTTCTCCTCGTAATTTCAACAGCAAGTCCCAAAACGCACGGTGAGATACGCCATGGCGGCGGAGCTTTCATCGCAACACCTTTTGTTTTGCGTTTCTCTCTTGCTTGTTTGTGCTGCTTCTTTAAAAAGCGTGCCGTCAGTCTGTTTTGCTCCAATACTCAAGGCCTTTGCATTTAGTCCCTGGAAGAATGTCTTACACCGGAGAATAAAACACATCGTCTGAATCGCATTTAAGAGGGACTTTTTTTCTTTTTTTTCTTTTTTACTGCGGCTCTCTGGGTTTTATATTTATTTATTTTGGAGCTGTCACACATTTCAGTCTGAACAAATTCCTGTCAGATTTGAAACACACAAATCAAGCGTGATCTTGATCCTGAATAAGAAAAGATTTGTCTACATCTTCAAAATGTCTGGCTCCATGAAAGTCATTCTATGGCAGTAGACACTGAGCTCATTTGATTCACGTGTAGAACATTTAAGAAAAATGTTTATCACTAGATTTTTCTTGAACATAAATCTCCATACATTCTAAAAAAAACACACTTACCCTTTCTTTTTAAAATTTAATTGGTGTCTACATTTCCCCTATTCCAGGTAGTTTTCACAGTGAAAAACTTTATCAGAGATCATTTCGGTTGTGACATTTTACATTAAATTCGATTCTCAGCTGCCATCTGCATCCCTGTGCAATTAGGTGTACTATATGTTCCACATTTCCCAGGTTTGTAATATTGGAAGGATGTGAAACCAGACGGGACCATTTACAGCGAGCTGAGAAGGAGACACTGAGGAGCTCGGATCAGGCCGATGTGATTCAGATAGAATTAGGCTGCAATGAGGTGAAGCGTGATTGAGTGTTGATTTAAAGCAGCTGGGTGCCTTGGACTAAGTCCATTCTGGAGCATGAAGGACAGCTTGCAGAACAGTTGCAGACATGTAAAAACCGCACATACAAACAGCCTCAATCAGCGGATCCCCAAAAATACACACTCCGCATGCAAGCACACAAAACACAAGTCTTCACATGAATTTAAACAAAAAGCTTGACTAGATTTACACATATACAGACTTTATGAAATAGTTTATACGTTGTGTGTGAGTGTATATCTTCATATGTTCGGATCCAATCTCAGGTTTGCTGCACGGTCACTGTTGGAGGTCATACTCTGTGGACGGAATTGGTTGCAGATCTTTTCTTTATGAATCCTGCGTGGAACATTCCTCTGCCTCCCACAGAAATGCATTTTTCCAGTCATGCTCTTTGCTCTCCAACATTGCTCCTCTTTTCATGATATGGAGCTTAATAGGTTGGCTTCATGCACTAAAACCTTCCCCACATGTCTGTCGCATCCCTGTTCAGCTGTGTGACCAGTTGCATGATCCGGCTGAGCACCGTGTTACTTTCATCAGTGACTAACTCCATCTATAAAAGGATCTTGGCTCATTTAACACATGGAGGCAGCTTCTTACCGACCTTGAAAATCTAAACCGACAAGGCAAACAAATGACAATTAAAATCCTGATGATGTTAATTAAACACTGTGTCTAGGACCACTGTAACGCTATGGCTGATGAAGACCTTTTAGTTAATGAGATATACAACTTGATTATGGACAGAGACGGAGAGCCTTCAAGTCGGGGAAAGTGGTATTTGTCTGTACACTCCGCCGTTGTCGTCAGCACTTTATATCCCCCTGATGGCTTTTACCACTGATACCAGTATTGAGATTTATGATTGCCATGAACCTGTGTGTGTTTTTCTCTGATCCTCTGTGCTTTTATCGGCTTGATCAGTATATCATTAGTTGAAAAATGTGGCGGTTGTGCAAACAGCAGTGGTTTTACATGACAGCCCCCTGCCTCAGTGGTCTTGTTGTTTGGTTGTCTGAGAAGGCCATAGATTCCCATTACTGTCCCCATCATCTCGCAGTAGAAAAATGGGTGATGATAATGAGTGTTGCTTTTTTTGTTTTTACCTACAGAGTAAAATTTTGTTATTTTGTTTTGTTTAGAGAGGAATGATGCAGGTCACGGGGCACAGAAGCATCAGATTCTTTTGAGAATTGTTGAGACATTATTGAACCAATTATCTTCCCAAAAAGCAAAGACATATTGGCATGGGGTGTCAGTAGCAGTGTAAACAAAACAAAAGCATAGAAAAAGGGGTGCGGGCTAACACTGGCACAGACATATCTCAAAGGGCCACATTATTCTGTGGTCAGACAATGTCTTAAGTCCATTCTTGGGTCTTGGAAATGTTAAATTAACAAATGAGAGCAATTTTTCAAGGGTTCATAATGAGCACATGTTTCAGAAGGGTACTTCAGGCAGAGGAAGGGAAGTCAGCTGTCATCCTTTGTGGACTCTAACTATGGAGGTAAGCAATACAAATGGGCTCTCTATTATAATGAGATGTTAGCCAAAGTATCACATGGAGCTTTTAATCGTCCGTAACATGCTCTGTGGGAAGATAAAGTGAGATAACAAGCTAAGTGTTGGAGTTCAAAGGAAGTCTTGCAGAGAGAATCACACTGTGATGTCGGGTGTATATGCGTTGGCCTCTGCAAAATTAATCAGTTTTCACAAAGTTGTGCTGTTTCTGTAAACACGGAATGTCATCTGAAATAAAAATAACAGGCCAACTTCCGTTCTTCTCAAGGTTAGATTTAATAAGTAATCTGTGCTGTATTAGTTGGATTAATCTTGTCTGATTTCCTGACAGAAGCACTCAATTAAGAGTAGAGAAACTGCTGCTGGACTTTGTGAATAAAAGTTTTTTCTTTTTTTTTTTTCATGTGGATTCTGACCTGAGTTCTACTTGAGAACAACAAGTCTGTCTTGGCTACTAATTTTAATAACTATTTTAACATCAGAAAGGTCAGTATTGTGACAACACAACTCGCGTACACCTCAGGAGGGAGTTCCACTTCCTCCCCATGTATTAACAATAAATTAATGGACTCCTGTAGCACTCAGCACTCAGCCAGTGAGTGGCACCCCATTGATTTCAAGGTGTACTTTTGTCCATATATGGCTTTCTGAATAACCCTTTAAGGTGCAGGAAGAGTGCTCAGACAGTCAACCACAAGGATGAAGCTCTGTCTGGATAAATATTTCAACACTTGGACTTTGCTTATTGATTGGAGCAGTAATTTCCACACATGCCTCCCAGGGGAGACAGGCACTAATGATGCTGGTTCCACCAAGTCCAGCCAAGGCTTTCCCACAAAGACATATTCCCAGGTCTTGGGCCTGTGAATTATAGGATAAAACATTAACAGCTTCAGAGAGTGTTGCGTGCCTTTCTTTTTTCTCCTCCGTGAACTAAGTCTGGTGTCTCACAACAGCAAGCTCCGGCCTGGGTAATGGCATCCTTGGTTTAAAGCCAAACTGCCTTGTGGACGACGATGCCGAAGACAAAGTTTCCAGCAACCTCTGACTTTGAAAAGAAGTTCCCGACAGTTGATGGTGTGTAAAGTTGTAATTTGTTAGACCCCATTTGTTAGATTTGTTAGATCAGATGATTACATTTTGCTCATTTAATACATTACTGACAATAAACGGTGTGGTGGAACACATTTCTGTCTTTGTCTGCATTGGCGGCTTCAAAATCGCTAAGACTTCAACCATGCACCATCTCACATTAAGTAAATCCCATCATTTTTCTATTATCTTAGTGCCCGTGGCACTGCCATTGCTGATGCAATTGCCCAAAGCACTCCAATAGCTTGTCACTTTTCTTGCCTCTGGCAGCGGAACCACTCTAAATCCCAGTTGTTTGTATGCATATCTTCAGCAGCGCCCCTCTAAAAGGGAGCTGTATTGGACTTGTGTGTCCCCCAGGGGCTCCATAAAGAGTAAAATATCTCATGAAGATGCTGGTTTCACGCTGCGCGGGTAGCAGTTTAATATATGTTGCCGTGTCTCACATCCTCCAGGGTTATGAGGTGATGAGAGCTAGTTTCCCACCTGTGGGGCAACAGTAACAATTTGTGCTAACACTGAGACAAGTCAGCCCAACTCAAGCAGCAGGATAGCAGAGAGGAGGAGCACCGCTGTTACTCAGACGTGCTAATTACCTCTCCAGTAATGTGTACTGTGACCCTCCCCTCCCACCCCCCCACCACCACCTCTCCCCTTGGCCTGGCGCCTCACGCCATCAACATAATGAGAGCATAACTTTTTATTCTGAATACCTAAATATCTCCTTAAGTGATCGATAATATGCATCATCATAAATCATATCAGGGATTGGCTGAAATTATTCCAGAAGTCAATACTGTGTGCCGCAAAAGACTTTTGAGAGGGACTAATGGTGAGATATAGCTGCCTTTGGGGACCTATGAGAGGGATATTCGTGCATATGCACAGTGCAAAGTTTCTCACCCTCGAGCGGGATTGAGATCGGGGGTCGGCACTCGACCGGAGCTTCTTTTTTTTTTTTCGTCTGCCCCGTGTGGCAACCAGCCCAGCAAAAGAGCAGAGCCTGTGAGCTGTGGTGAGCCTGCTGGTGAAAATGCACCGTTGGTCGTTAATGCAATTAAAGCTCCATTGCACAGGGATATTTGAAGTGCTCTTTATTAGGTGTCGACCTAAATAGATCCTTTTTCATCTTTTGGGGGAAAAAAATCTAATTTTTTCAGTGTTTTTGTAGAGACTTTTAGATCCTGAAAAGTTTGTGTTATATCTTCTTTTTAAATTAGCATTTTACAAACTATTTTTCTTACAGTTTCTGTCACGTCTCAGTCATGAGGTAAACTATATAATGGTAATTGGTGTGCTCGACTGTTTTCTAGAATGTTAAAACATATTTATATAATGCCACATGTATGTCAATGAACGGAAGTCTTTTGTTGTCGTTTTAAGAATTGCCTTAATTTTTGTACTCTGATACCAAACTATTCTGTGATGAATACAGACCCCTTTAGAAGAGGAATTCACATCCAAAACACCATTAATATGATAAGTCTATAGGTTTTTTTTACATGTGCCTCTCACTCCTTCTTTGCAATGTGCCTCGACATATTTACTGAATGTAATTAAATCTGCAGTGATATCGAATAAATTACAATACACATTCTGATTAAGCTTGTTTGTCTGGTTAAAAATGGCTTTAGACAGGAAGAAAATATGCTTTTCATTAAGATCTAATTTGTGCAATAAAACTGTATTTTCTTTTTTTTTTGATCTGATGTAATATTGTATTCTTTTCATTAACTGCAAGCAGGAAATTATAATTAATAGAAATAAAGGTTTCAAAACATCAGTCTGTGTGTGATTAATCTACATAATATGTTTTAATTAGACAATTGAGTTAGTGAAATAAATCAACTTTTCAAAGATATTCTTATTTATTGAATATGACTCCAAATATGACTATTCAAGTCAGAAATGACGCAGCAATTCTGAAAGTCCATCTGGATCTAAAACAAGCGGGGCAAAGTCCAAACACACCAATTTACATTTTCAAAGAAAATTAGATAGTTTATGAAGAGGAAACTAAACTCCTGTTTGTCCAAATAATTATTTTGAAGTGAAGTGTCATCACTTCACAAAAGTGAAGACCTTTAGTGAAGCACTGACTGCAACTTCTGCAGAGAGGCTTGTTTGTGTAGGCAGAGGATGATCTATAAGCTAATCAATTTTATGATTATAATTTTCACCCATTGTTTACATCCAAATTTACTGCATCTGGCTTCTGCTGGTGCAGAAATATGATGCCTCTCCACTATCAATGACATAAAATGCAGTTAAAATGCTCCATGACAGTTCAGACTGCAAACACTTTGAAGACAATTGGATACATATCTGAATTAGTACCACATGTGGCAGTGGCACAAATTAGATTTAGGCCTTTAGGATTGCTGTCTTATATAGGTCACATATGGACAAAAAAGTAGATTTTAGTGCCATTTACCTGCTGTGTGAACGTAGTCGAAGAAAAAAGGTGTTATGTAATGCTAATGACATACAATGTGACATAATTGTTCTTTTTATGCAAAGTATGAATATATATGGAACTAGTAGATTAGTGTTTTATTACAAAAATATTTATTAATAGTGTCCAGGTGGATTATGAGTTGTTGTTTTTTTTTAAGTTAAATTAATGTGTCATAAATTTGTTACATTTTTCTATAAAATTGAGTGGACATAAAGCATATAATTACATAATTTATTTTAGTTAGAATATTGTGTTTATTTTGAAAAATATTACATAAAATTACAAGACAAACTTATGAAAGAATGCATTTTATGTGATAACTTAAAAAAAAGAAAACAAAGAAAAATCCCAGCTGGTTTATTTTATTTCATTTATTTGTTGAAGTGGATCAGCAATCGACCTAATATCTATAAAATCGTTTTCAACACATCAAAATACTTCTGCAGTGTTTTAAGTACCCACACATATAAACAACAGAAAAAAGTAATTATACACATATGCATTTTGTGTTAAGAGCTTTAAAACTACAATAAATACAAAATCCTTTGTAACATGCTCAAAAGAAAGGTTTTAAAAACAGAATATTTATAGGATAGAGATGCTGTATTTTAGATACGGTAATGTAGGTTAATTTTATTTATAGCCCATTTTCAGCAACAAGACAATTCAAAATGCTTTACATTAATTGGAAGAAATACAAACAAAATAACTAAATAAAAGTAAAAAGCAAGAGAAAAACAAAAATAATACTCCACAATTTTCTCTGACTAAACTAATAGAAAAGAAAGGTAATTTCTCTGGATTCTAAATTTGTTCTAATTCTAAATTAATTTCTGTTTCTTCATTATTTATTAAGCACATACCGAGTACCTATATTTTTGTAAAATAAGAAACTCACAAGTTGTAATAAGCTTAAAATGCAGAAAAGCAATATCTGAAAACATTTTAAATTTTTATACAAAACATTTGATATTTATATTTTTGTAGCAATTTCAGTAACTAACTTCAGAAAAAAGAATTAAAATTAAATTAAAAATGTCACGAACATACTGGGTAAATGTAAATTTTAGTGTCAATTCAAGGTTTACTTGTTCTCTTTCTTTGATTTTATTCTTTGTTTTGAGTTACGACAATACTTATTTCTATTTTACTTCTTTGTCATTAAAACAGGAAAAAATGAGTGCACGCTGAGCGACGAGCAATTCTTGCTCCTTAGTATGCACGTAGTATTGTGATGGACTGGGGAATACAGCTGCGCGGGCACCTGCAGGTTCATTTGCAAGCTAGCATTCAAACTCTCTAAGGGATCATTTCAAACTCCTGATTGGACACCTGTCAGCTCTTCTGATTCACCAGACATTATTAAATTGCAGCTAATGATTGGTAAATTTCAGCCAATCACATGGATTGACAAGAAGACTTTGTAAAATGATAGAAAAAAAAAAGAATTCATGTCAGAGCTGCTGTAGAAAAGGCAGATTCAGTAAATTAGTGTCTGTATGGATAATGCATTTGATCCTGATTAGTGCATGCAAAATGTCAGCACATTTTGAAAATGCTGACAACATGCAGAACATTGTCTAAGAGCAGTCAAAAGTTTTTGTATGAGCAAGTGTTTTGTGTGCAGACAAACAATATTTGTGTGTGTGCGTGTATAAGAGGGGGAGACAAAGTGAGTGGGTGTGAGTTGTATACAAACCCTTTGTGAAAGCGTGTTCTGTGAGTGTGCATATCTGTGGATATGTGCGTGCGTGTGTGTGTGTGTGTGTGTGTGTGTGTGCGTGTGTGTGTGTGTGTGTGTGAGTATTCCTCCTGTCCCAGAGGGAGGGTTCTGAATAACAGGCCCTTTTTGACAGGCTGGGACGCCGAGAGCTGTCAACCCCCTTGCCAGGCCTGGGATGAGTAGTGAGAAAAATGGAGAGAGAGGAAGCAATACAGAGAGAGGAATAGTGAAAGAGTAAGGGAGAGAGAGAGAGAGAAGGAGGCGGACAGGGGATTGGGGGTACTCCGTGTGTTTAGACTAATAGGAGGCCAGCGTTCAGCTTTTCCTTCAGCAAGAACAGACATTTGAAATCTCTGGGCAGTTAGCACAGTGCTGCCTCTCAAAGATTTCCTGTCAGATCATGTCTATAAGAGGGGAAGAGGTTCTCAATAGCAAAGGGAGGAAAAAGATGAAGGATGAAGGCAGGGGAAAAAAATGGCACCTGGAAAAATTGTCTGCCTTCATGAAAACTGAGCAGCTTGAATGGAGTTCTAAAGTTGGTCTAGACAAGCCTCTCACACACACTCTTTTGATATTTGGCAATTCAAAACTAAAATAGTTGAAGGAAGGCTAAAGCGTCAAAGCAATCCGTGACAAAAATATGATGATGTGTGTTATCAGCATTAAACTGTTGTCTTTAACCTACTGGCTACTTAATGAATCAGATTAGAGAGCAATATTTAAATTTTTTGTCAGCTGTCACTTTATTATTGAGCACAAGCTGAAATTTATTGGCACAATTACTGAGTGCAGTGAGGCTGTGAACTAAATGAGTCAGCATGGCAAAAAATATCAATGATGGGAAGTTTGTCATTATTTAATAAATGGCAAAGAGTTTAAACTTATGTCAATATTTTTGTTAACCTTTCACTTTGTTTTGTTTCAACTAAATTTTAAAATAAGCCATTTGGGCCTCAAAATTAGACAGTCGACAGCTTGATAGTAAAACCCTACCTCCCCCTGTCACACTCCCGTCTGGTGTTTGGTGCCTCTGTCCGCTGGTTTGTTGGTGGTTCTCGGTGTCCGGGTCTGGGTCTGGGTCCGGGTGCTCGGGTGTACACTGGCTCAGCCTCAGTGACTGACTGCTTGGCAGAGCCTGGGTGACCTGGATACCTCTGCTGAGGAGTGGCATGCTCTTAGGGCCTGGGTCTCTCTGGCGGTGGTTGGATTTGCTCTGGCCTAGCAGGTTGCCGACGGAGCCCGTGGGCTTGTCGATGCAGCCCCCTGGGGGTTCTGCGTTGTGGCTGTGGGGGGTTCTCCCAGGGCTCCTATGCTCCTTTCTATGTTCCGGGGGTGAAGTCATCCCCACAGTGGTGGTCCCAAAACCCTGTGCAAAGTGGGTCTTTGGATGTTTCTGTCCCTTATGTCGGCCTCGGATTCTGGGGAGGGACTGTGGCTCCCCACACCTGCTAATGAATATTTTTATTTAGCATCTTTAAACACCCACACACACGCACACATGCAGATGCACATAGTGTATTTTTCTATCTTTACAAAGACTTTGTATTGACTTTCAAACATTCTTCATTCATTTCTATAGACTAACCCTGATCCTTACCCTAAACCTAATCATTTCCAGTACAGGCCTAACCAGAACTCAATTCATACCTTAGTCCTAAACCTTTTTTTAAAGATTTTTTCCCTTTCTTTCTGCTAGTGTAAAAGCAGTCTTCTGTAGTGTTGTATTCTCTCTCTCTGTTTTCCTCCCCTATACTTCTACCTCATTATTTCCTTTTTAACCTATTTCTGCCTTTCTCCCTTTCTTTCCATCTAAATGTTAATTCCATTTAAAATAAAGCCAAAGCAAATTTTAATCTGGTCTCATATATAAATCAAGTGGAGCATTGTAGTAAAATATGTAAGGCTCCACATTAGAAAGTAAATCTGTGGGGTCTCACCTTGACACTGACAAAACAATTCAAGTACCTCAATAGAAGACAGAACATGTAAAAAGAAAAAGAAAAAAAAAGTAGTACAGAAAAGACAAAAACAAAAACCCATTTAATTTAATTACATATATTGTATTGAATCAATGTGTTTGAGGTGGATGTTAGAAGAGATCCTCAAGTTAGCCTCTATTTAACTCATGTTGTAAATTAATGCATCAGTAGCTTTTAAAGCTATGGCATTGTCAGATAGTAACAAAAAATAGTTAGCTAAAAATTTTCTTGTCATGTGTATCTGACTTTGACTGTGAATTAAATGTATTTTCATAACATCTCGTAGTGACTGGAGGTTTTAGTCCGAGCAATTTTCGTGAAAGAAATACAGTTTTGTCAAACTTTGTGATTGCTTTATTTTGCTCGTTAAGTATTTGATCTTTTATAATATGTTTTTATTAGATCCACAGTTTGAACAGAAAAAGTTTTTTAAGCAGTTTAATCATATTTAATCTATTACCAAAAAAATAGTCTTTAAACAAAATCTGCCAATCGCTCTTCATTGGTCATCAGTTTACTCAACACCAATTGTAACCCCTTTAAGACTGTCTGAAAATGCTAAATTATGTGCATTATGTAGTATAATATTGTTTGTATATTTATACTTTTATAGGCACACTTTTATAGTCCAAGTCTAAATGTAGTTATTTAAATATTTCATTCTAAAAAGGATTTTGAATCTTTTTAATGGGTGACATAATGAAAAGCTGTATATTCAAATAATAAACAAAGAGAGAAGGTCAAAGGTTTTGTTGTATCCTCATGTACCTTCTGCTTATAACTGAGCTTGTCTTCGACATATCAAGGTGTTTCTTCTTTCCATACCACCGGTAGTAACTATTATCTTTCGGTTGATTTTTCCTCTAACGCTGCTCCTCACCACACATAATAAATGCATAATAATGTAATGTTTATGAAACAATCTCATTAACTTGTGGAAGATGCTGACAGAACTGACCTTAAGCTCATGAAGCACTTCATATGTTTCTAAAAGTTTAATTGCATCCTTTCAGGTTGATTAAGTAAGACTGCAATAACAGAGAACACTGTTTGAAATAAAGCTGACCTTTGATGTCTCTGTCTTCAACTTCGAGATGTTCATAGATAAGTTTTTTATCTATGAATATCTAAAGTGTGTCCATATGATGGCTAGAGAGAAACAAATATTTTATACTGGAAACCCGTTTCTGGAGACTAACAAGTTCCATTCAATGATAATTAGATATTTTATCTACAGTTTTAAACCTGATGTTTTCAAATAATAAATGTTTCATCACCAAACTGCAACACTGAGGTGTTGTATTTATGCAAATACCAGCAGTGTCATAATTAATGTTGAATGTAAGCAGTCGTTCATTTGTAGTCAGTTCTTCATCAAGGCTGCACAGACAAAAGCATTCTGTCTAATTAGCTTCAGCAGCTGCAGAACTTATGTAAAAGATTATCTTTGAATAGGCAGAACAGCAACCTGTTTACCGCACATAGCCTGACGGTATAATGGCTGCAGAGAACTTGGGTGACAAAGACTCAACACCGGTTCTAGATCTACAAACCTTGTGTAACAGCAGGAGGAAAAGGAGGTAAGAGTAGATTATATTGTCCACTTTGAGTTGTTTTTCTATCATATATAATAAATTTTTCTTTGCAACTTTGTGCACAGTTTGTGTGGATTTTTTACAAAGCATCTGACATTTAAAGGGACTAATGGCACATTCCAGCTTTATTTGGTTTATTTGTTGCCACCATTCAGCATTAGGTCACACACCACAGCTCTGACAGAGATGAGAGGTGAGCTTTTGATTGGGCATTTCTTGATTCATAAAAACCTGCTTGTGTTAGATTTTCTTTCATAATCATGGCCAGACAATGGTTCCTTAATTTAATTTCTACGTTCAATGATTTTGGGTCATTTCAATATAAAATAAGCTTAGTTTACTTTCAGGATCTTCAGATAGCATCATTTAAAAAAAATGTCTGTGTTTAAAAGTAAAAGCATTAAAATACACAAATTTAACATTAATGGGCCTTAGCACATTTCTTTAATTCTTCATTCATGTTTGTTTTAAATGCCACAAATTGCTAATTTCCAAAAGAGTGGTTACGTTTTTTTTGTTTGTTTGTTTGTTTTTAAATGTTGATTTGAGTGTTCTGAAAAAGATAAATATGTTCAAAAAACATTTTATAATTTGGCATGATGAGAATATAATTTGAATAAATAACAAAACAAATCTGTATAATAGCAAGACTAAAAGATGCAGCTTATGCGAGAGGTTAAGTTTCATTATGGAATTTAGACTTGACTTTGACTTGGAAGAGCCTGAAAAGGCTTGAGAATATCTCTCAATGGCAGAGATAGGCCTACAGATTAGATTATGTTATATCTGAAATGCCTTATAATGTTTCCGATTTGACTTGGCTACTTGACTTGGTTTCGTTAAGACAAAACAGGGTTGAGAACATTTTGTTTATCGGCCAACACTTTCAAATAAATGTTAAAATCGAACATTTGAGAAGTTACATAGATTCTGAAAAGATTCTGCGTGGCTTTCTATCTGTAAAATGCTCCCAATTACTTCAAATTTCCCAGAGGAGACACAAAAATTCCAGGTTTGTTATTTTATCATGGGATAACAATCCTACTGCCATCTTGTCAGCGTCATTTGATTTTTTTTATGAAGAGTTGCCATCATTGCTTCCATTTTTTTTCTTTCTTTACAATAATTACATATGCTGACTGTGCTAGAAGAAGCCATAAAAAGAAATATCCATCTTGAAACTGAAAACAATTAACACATTGACCTATAACACTGACAATCCCCCCTGCTTGGCTCTAGTGAGCTCTGTTGGCTGTCAACTCTTTAGTTTTCTAGTAGAGTATGTAGGAATGCATTTCTGGTTATTGAATTGTTGAGGAAGGAGGGGTTTGGGGGGGAAGGACCCTTGCCTTGGGGTTAATACAACAATTTACTCCGGACTGCCCGTGGATGTGTTGCTGTGATTTGTTTGGTTAGCGTTGTCAGCCTGCAGGGTTTGGCACTCTCTTGCCTCCCTGTTAAGTGGGAAGATATAGTGAGTTTCAGGGGAGCTCCATCATTTGCCTCCCACAGTAACTCGGTTTAATAAGTCAATGGAAATGAAAGATGGCTCAATGCATCATGAATTTGCTTCTACACATCACCTTCACTCAATTTTAATTTTTTTTCCCCCCTTCATGTCCTCTGAATCCCATTTTGTTTGGTATCCACTGTCGGGTGTACTAGAGTTTATGCCAGTGGAATCGTGTGTTTAGCCTATACAAAACCAATTTTGAACATGTCACTATATTATTACATTATTAATTTTAATTCAATTACCACAAAACCAGACCAATAATATACATAAATCTTTCTTAGAGACACAAGGAAAACAGGAGCTGGCCTGTGAAAATGCAGGTTTTTATTTTTCAATCGTTCATGTTTTCACCTGGCATATTTATGTTCCAGCCTGCATTATCATGTCAATCAATGACATGGAGTCAGGGAGAAAGGTGAGGCACTGCTTCTATCCTTACAAGTAAAACAGGCAAAAGAGAAGTAACTTAGGTGCCAACACTAGCTGCATTTCCATCGACCTTATTTAATTGCACAAATGGGAATTTTCATGAATTTTCTTCATGGAAACACAGCAATTTTGGAAAAACTCACATCTTTTGCTAAAAGGTTTTTGAGGAAGAGGGTTTTTTGTTGTTTTTGTTTTACTGTTTCAAAAATTTTGTATTTTGCAAACCTGCAATTGAAACACTTTTTCTGCATTGCTGTAGTATTGTGATCAACAACCAGATGTTACTACTGGTGTAAAAGATGAAGAAAACGACAAAATGGTTTTAGGATAATAACGCAGCATGCTTTTAATTACTTTTTGCATGAACAAGCTTATTCACATGTGTTTCTTATTTAGTGGGAACGCTGCAGTTGTGAAATAATGTTGTTTTTTTTGCACACGTACTGATGAGAGAAATACAAAGACCAAAATACACAGTCAACACACAAAGCTATTCCCTTTTTACTGCATGCATGTTGGAGGACAATCTCTATTTTAGAAAAATAAGTACCAGTAAGGTTTTTGTCTGCAGGCAGAACTATGTCAGAGGCTTATCAATTACATCTTGGGAAAAAGTAATTATAAATTAAATGCTGCAAAAAGGTTTCTGACATTAATCAGACTGACTTATTTTTACATTTTATTAACAGCAAAATTATGGACAATCTAACATGAAAAGTACAGCAGGCCTTGGAGTTTATTTCAATATTTATAAATAAAAGCCATTTCTCAAAGTGGCTCTTTGGACATAAGGAGTTCAGGGGCAAATGCTTACACATCTTTAGCACACAGCCTATGCACATGTGTGCTATTTTCTGTAATTCTAAAAACAAACACCAACCACAAACCACTTACAAATCCCACCAACTACATGCAGGAACATCTGGGTTGATTGCATTTGTTTCCAGAATAAATATCGCCAGCACATGCTGGAGTTGAATTGAATGTTTTCCTCCTTACTGATGACATCAGACACATAAAGTCTGGCACCACACAATGCACCATCTATCTTGACAGGCCATAAAGAATCCTGTCTTTCACAAGAAGAAGAAATCCGTCTTCGATGTGGGTGCCTTCCCCTTCATTTAAAACTCTCATTTCATTAGGTTTTAATGTAGACCTCTCAAACAGAAACCGGGAAAGAAAGTGAAGACAAATGCGAGCTGGCAGGTCTGACTGTAGTCAAACACAATGTTATCACTCGGACACAGTTTTGTTGAACATTTGGAGAAAATCTTCTCGCTCGATCTTTGACTGTGTGCTGGGCTGCGAGGCAGCTGTTAGGCAGACTCGCCACCTGGTGAGCAGCTTTGATGTACACTTTGAGGATTCAATTATTCATTCAGAATGGTGACATGCATCCAGTTTGCCCGAGACTGTGGAGATGATTTTAACTCCCGCCGCTCTTTGGACACATTTAGCACGCATAGATTCATTCCCTCTACTGAAATTTCTTCTTTTTTTTATCTTAATACAAAAGTAAAAAGTTTCCATTTGTTTTTACCGGTCAGAAAACAGATTAGAAAAGTCAGCACGATTTTAGCACAGCGATCATTTGATGATGCCTTGCCAGCAAGCCAAGAGGATGCACACTTTCAGAAGCTATTTTAATGACAGAAAGATTTGATTTCAGTGATTAATGCTAATGCAATCAAAAAATTATAAATAGGAAACTCAGAATAGATTGTCTTAACCATAAGATTGCAGACAGTTTCAATAAATCAAATAAAAATACACTATTGCTGAAAAAGGTTACTTTACTAAATTAATAAAGTTATTAGAAAAGGTGCACTGGACAGAAAATATACATGATATTTGCTTGTAACGCTATTCAAATAACTGAATGCATGGAACTAGATTATTATAACAGTTGAAGCCAGATGTTTACATTACTTGTAACTTTTCAAATTTTTCTTGCTATTTGACATTTAATCAGAATAAGCTTTTTTTTTATCACTTAGAGTCACCAAAATATGTAATGAGAGACAGAGATATGGGTCAAACATTTTGGGTTTTCTTCAAATAAAACTTTGCTGTGATTTTAGCTTTTCTTTTTTCCTCCATGTGAATTTTCATTTTATCAGACCACTGAACACATATAAAAATTAAGGTCCTAATCCCTGATACCATTTCCAATATGAATGTTTATGTTGCTTTTGAAGTAAGGCTTTTTTCCCTATTGAGTCGTCTTTCAGAAAATACTGGTAGAAGACTCATCTCACTGTAGATGGTGAGATTTTCTTACCAGCTTCAGCCAACATCTCCAATAGGTTTTTACTTTTGTTCTGGGGTTGACACATTTTAAAGTTGCAAATTAACTTGTCAGAAGGTTTACAAAGTCATATGATCTGGGCTTATTATCTGGGTTTCAGAAACTGTATACTCCCTTCAACCCAGGCCCAGGTATTCTTCTGTATGTAAACTTCTGACTTTGAAGGAAATAAAAACTATCTTCAATTATTCTGGAAACTGGTAAATAGAAATAATTGTTGTAATATTAGCTGAACTTAAATAGGAGCCGGATTTCACGTCAGTCTAAAGAAAATGTCTTTCGTTACAGTGTGTCAACATCTAGTTTCCACTGTATGCATAATCTATTTTTGTCAGGCGGTCTATGAAGCATCTTGTCTAAAAGTCTTAGCTTTGTTTTTATACATTTTTATTAACAGTTTTCAATGTTTATTTTTTTATTTCTTTGTCAAATGCAAGTAACTTAAGCATCTTATGCTTCTATTTCCTGTTCTGTTATTGAAACAAAATAAGATTGGCATCACACCGTTTTATCACGAACAGCTCAAAGCTATTAAGTCGTCCTCACTCTTTAGCCATGTGGGAACGAGCGATACGTCTGACTCATACTGGCATTCTGTTATATTTAATGGCTTAGACTTTTATTGCAGTGTGTGCACAGAAGCACAAATAAATAAATAAATGTAAGAAGTTGTAGCGATCAAACTTGGAAAAAAGAAATGTGTAGGGGAGGGGGATTTTTTTTTTCCCAGAGAAGCAATAAATGACACAAACAGCTTGCTTGCTCATTATGACAGTATACTACAACTTCCTTTTTGTGAAATAAATCAAGAGAAGACAGGGCACATAGATTAATGCAAATAAGCTCTCATTTTCTGTGCATATCAGCTAGAAAGAAGTGAAGGATAAAGTTTGTCCTGCTCAGTTTGATGACACAGAAAATTAGTTGCTCTTCCCCTTCTGTCAAGATGTACAATATAACCTGCAGGCAGATTTTCTGCATTTTATGATGTTTTAAACGGAAAAGAAAAACAAGCTCATTTGTGGTATCAAATCAACCCAAGAAGGTTGGAAAGAGTGCACAGAAGGATACTGTTATTTTGTCTTCACTCACCCTAGAGACTAAATTATAAGAAGACCCTTAAGACGTAAAGGCTACACAAAAGAATTAACCTCACCCTGTGGTTATGTAATGATTGGATAGCCTGACTCAATCCACATACACATTTTACCATTCCGAGATCAAGCAGTTGTTGGATATTTTCCTGTTCAGCTTGACCACCGGAACAAAGCATCTCTACCTTATTAGCCTCGGTGGTTTCTGAAACAGGGTTTAGTGCCTGCTGACTGGGTTCGTCCTCGTGGGATACATTAGGCTGTACATGGACTTTGTATAGTGAAGTCTGTTATACAGTTGTTTAACTTTTCCTTTCTGCTAGACTTCTGAAGTTATTTGTAAAAGAAAAGACGAAAAAATATCTATTTGATTCATAAATGGCTTAACGCGGTTGGTGTTATAACTTGTTATTTTGTGAGTCTTGTCATGTTAATACTGTACACTGCAGATGTAGGGCTTGGTTTGCCAACTAAAATTGTACTGACCATCCTATTCACAGTGCCCCAGATCTCTCATTTATCCTATATTCTCTCAGGTATGTGTAGCTTGGGGCTACTTCCATGTGGCACAGATTTAATTATGTGCCATATTTAGACATATACTGAATGGATTTAAGGGAGAAAATGAGATGATGAAGTCCTAGTATTCAAGGATGGAGCAAAGCTGCGCTAGGAAAAGCAGATAATCTGGCTGAATAAGTTTAGCACGCTCTGGCTCTGCCTTTTGACAGTCCTAAACTGGTTTTAAGTTTTAGTAATTAAATCTGACCTTCCTAGTAAGATGTTGGCTCAAACATAAACAGGACCACCATGAAATTCACCAAAAAAACCCAAAAAAAACCCCACAAAACAACAGAAACCTTCATTGCCAAAACCAGAGACATTTGGAGTGTGAATTTTCCAGAAACATTTATAATCAGAGTTGGAAGCATCAGGCGCCATATGCACCAAGAGCTCTGCAAAGCTTCATGGTAAAGAGGGGAATAATTCAACTTGTCACATCTGCTCCGAGACCAATCCAAAAGGATTTATCACTAATTCAAGTGGGTTTCTAAACTGTTTGAATTGCAACCACGATGGCTGTACTGCCACCATAATCTTCTTACGTGTTGCCATCTGCACTGCGGAGGACTTAATGTTGTACCACAGAGGAAGTGGCCAGCGGGAGCTATGATCATTGGTAATGGGAGGTGGGGGCAAGTTGGTCAGAGTCTGACAGGAAAGGAGATAAGGAATTATTCATGGAAAGTATCATCAGATTTCTGTGACATACACATGAAAAAATAAAGAAAAAATCAAAAATGACATCCATGTTTCACCAACCTATTTTATATTACTTTCTGATCACACACTTCTGCCTAGCAAATTGCCAAAATGCTTTTGTAAAAGGAAAAAAAAAATCCACCAGCCAGTGATTCCAAAAGCTGAATTATTTAAAATGTTAAGGCGTTCTATTTTTATATTCCAGCTTTAGAAAAACTCTGAGCTTCAGAAGATTCCAACCATTTCTTTTAATATGGACTATATGTTAAACAATTTTAGTCAGTGTCGGTTTCATTTGAGAATACAAGATGAATCTTTCTTGGATTTAATTATCATTTCAAATAATAGCAACACTAACAAACACACAGGAAACACAGGAAAAAGAAAATAAGGACAACTTTACCAAACACCAACTACACTGAAAAAATACCTGTAAACAAAGAGATCTTTGAACAGTTTCTTTCTTTTTTCTATAATTTTATTAGTAAAATGTTATGTTGCTATAATTTTATACTAGCATAACTGTGTACATAGTTCATAATCAAGGGGGGAAACGACTGCATATAATAATAATTGCTATGTTCAATTAGTCTAGTGAAAGTTTGTCTTCCCCCCTTCATAAGTGAGGACAAGATTACAGAAAAATAGATGCTCACCTAAAACTTGCCTGGAGCTACTGTCAGAATGCCATTCTGAAGCTATGCAGATCACATTTATCTTGCCACCACATTCTGTGGAAATTGACAAGAGAGCCCAAATCATGTCCAAAATAAAGCTAAAAAAATTATGAAAATTAGTCTGACTTTTTATGATCTATCTATCCTAGAAGATTTGAATCACTCGAAGATATCAAAGGGTATTTCCATGCAGAAGTTTTCTTTTCAGCTACAGTTGTTTCCTTAGATAAAGTTAATAAGATAATGATTAAAACATTTTGCTCTGACAAAGGTTAGTGTCAAAGTGTCAGAATTTTAGTTTTATATCAGATCAGCTTACATAAAATAAATATATAAGGATTATATGATAAGTTTGTATTTGGTTTTAAAGAAATAAGTGAAAAGATTTAATTTATGTGACATCAACGAAGAAACTAATGAAAAGGGAAACAGAAGACAGGAGCGGATAGATAAATCCAGAATTCAAATCTGCACACATCGTCAAGACACATGAAACGGTAATTGGCCACGCAAATTAACTTCAAGACTTGACTAAGTTTTGAAAAACTGTATAAAATGTGGATCAGAGATCAGAGTTATTTTATTATTATATTATTCCATATCTGATATTCTATCTATAATAGCTTCAACAAAGGCTTATGCTTTGTACTAGAATAATAGACCAAGATATACAAAGTTCCTATAAGAAAAAAGGGAGCCACATTTTTGGAACTAGGCCAGTTGCTGGATAACATTTTGAGTTTGAATAATATATTCTAAAGTTTGAGGAGCCATGCCTCACACAGTGAAGGCCCAGGTAGCGCAGCTGGCTCTCAGAGGTGTTCTCTGCAGGTGCATGTTTGACTGGAGCCACACTGGATGCCTGCAGCTGCTCTGAGGTGAGTAAAAGGTGTATTATGTATTTCTATTTATTCACTGCCACTATAATTCATGCAGTTTCCAATAGTTCAGTCATACAGATTTGCATATAACTGCCTAATGATTTTGTCATGATCCCTGCTGTATTCAAATAGATCATATTAAAACATCCAGGTGCATCTCAGTACATTAAAATGTCGCTGAAAAGGTAATTTATTTCAGTTTTTCAATGTGAACATTGAAAGGTATTACCACACATGCAGAATAAGCTCTTGAAACTTTATTGGGCCTGCTTTTGCATGAATCACTGTATTAGTGCAATGTGGGATGGATGTTGATTCCTTCAGCATGTCTGCACTGTCTTTGACCTTCCTTCTAACAATGCCCCAAGGATCCTATTTTCTGTATGGTTTAGGTCAGGTCAGTTTGCAATCCAAACAAACACAGTGATGGTCATTATATCAAGAATTGCTACATCTTGGCTTCCTAATTCTTTTGCCAGATTCTGGAAATTCAGTTGTCAAAAACAAACCAGAAAGTGAATGTTAAGCTGAAGAGTGAACTTTGGCCCACTGACCAACATAACTCACCGCCATTTATGACATGACTTAGTACATGTCTGTGATGTGGCTCTTGAAACACTGAATCCAGATGCATGAAAACCCTTGTGAATCTAATCAAATTATCTTTGCTTTAACATTATCTCAAGGATGAAGTTATCCCTATTGCTATTCCACTTTAATTTAGTTGTATGCATGTCCATTTATCCAATTGGCTCACTGCAATAAATTCACTTTTTTGATAATATTCTAATATACTAACAAGCACATTTGTGCTACTTGTGCTCATACTTTTAAGTCATTGTCTTTTTCAACTTTCTTACATATTTAAGCTCTTTTTGTTCTCTAGTTGTGGTTATCTTTAATAGTTGTCGTATTAGCAATGAAGAACAAGATTGAAACTAGATAAAATAACTGGGATAATAAGACAATCTTACTTCTTGCTCACTTAACAACACCTCATACATGTAACTGACAAACTATTCCTGGCTTTACAAAGCACTGCTGCCACACATAGTGGGAAATGGTTTTTCAGTTTTATTAATTTATTTTTTTTGTTATTAGAATGAGTCACTTAATTCCACTTAAGAACCATAAAGTCGGGTCTGTTAAGACATCCGGTTTACCAGACACACTGTTGAGTTTAAAGCCTCTTTTTTACTCCCATTTTCTCCTCCGTTATCCCTCGGCTGCTCTTATTCTAGTTCAAAGTCTGTAAGCTGGCTCAGATTAGTTGAGTTATTCATTACAGAGGGTGTCTGTTGTCGATTGCAGAGCTTATCCAGTGTGATTAATGTTCAGTTTGTGGAAGCACACAAAACAAACACAGATTGGTCTTTTAAAATGGTCCTCTACACCAAACATGCATTGGGGAAACAGACTAACAATATGTCACATGCTGCCCATTAAATTAACTTTTTCTAATGACAAGAAGAAAATAAGAAGGCCCTGGGTGTTTTTGTTGTTGTTCATTTGTTTTACTTTCACATCACTCTGATTTTATTTAGGTTTTGTTTTATGTGAAACTAGAGATACAGCTGTAATTATTTTGAAAAATTTAAAAGGAAACAATTTGCATTTAATACAAAAGCAGAGGAAGTTATCTATAAACAGTATGTATAAGCAATGCACAATGTTTTGCTCCGGGAAGATCTATTTTTGCCTCTGGTTGGTTTAGTTTGTGCAAACACTGCCATTGATTTATTCATTGTTGATACAAAATATTATACAGGTGAGGTCTGTCGATTCTCCTACATGTTTAAATTTGAAGTAAAACTGAGATTTACTAACATTAAAACCACATTTCTCCCTGGCATGGGCACATCTCTTCTAATTCTCTTCTACATTGTGCACATGTATGCACTTTATGCTCGCCGACATATGCAGGCTTGCTGGTGAGGGCACACTCATGAATACGCACATATGTATGCACATTAAGCCCCTGCACTGTTTCGGCTCAGTATAAGTATTGGACATGGGCAATTCCCTGAGGCAAGGATCTGCTCTCTCCACCCAAACAATGAGGCACAGCTTTTGCTCTTTCTGTGAACGAGGAGAAGCAAGCCTGTTCAGGAGGTCAGCTCCGAGCTGTTGACATTGCTCCCTGGTTGCCTGTAGTTCTGGGCAGAGCCTCATTATCACAGGGTCTGCTTGGATGAGAGTAGGCTTCGTTAGGAAGCAGCTGTCAGTGCTAAGGGGGCGAAAGCAAAAGGGAAAGAACAGATAAAGTAGAGCCATACACTGTGGTCCATTCGCAGTGGCGCTCAAGGGCCAGTTGGCTGTGGTATTTTAGTCCATTTTGTGTGTGTGTGTGCGTGCCTTCTTCCAGTCTGTGCAAGTCTGTAAAAACATTAACTGCAGTAACGTGACTTAAGTCTATCTGAGCCGCCTGAATGCAATTACTTTTCAAATTTTTAAAAATGCCATAGAAGAGTTTGACAAAAGTTTTCAACCAAAGGAAAAAAAGGATGTAAAGAAATGAATTTCAGATTTTAGTGATAGTTTACATTTTAATCTCATTTGGCTTAATTGTCTTAATGTTGGATTCTGAAACTTATAATCATAAAATAAGAGAATGAAATAGCAGATACAAGTTAATAAAAGTGGCAAATAGAATAAAACTTCACCAAAGACCCAAAAACAATAACTACATCCTGAAAGCAAAAATATATTTTCTAAGTAATATTGGAAGATGAAATACCCGGAGTGGGTTTGCGGTGGGTATCAGGTTTCACATCTGTTTCACTCGAGTTGTGACCGAGGCTAATGAGATGCTACATGCTGCCTAAGATTTAAGCAGGGAAACTGCTGTTCTGGTTGCACGTTAGAATCTGGGGAATTACAAAAATCTGGCATCTGTGGAAAAATAGAGTAAGCCTCTGCAGCCCAATGGTCATTAACTGAGATACTGCACCCGTTGAGAAAATGTTTTTGCACCAATATGAGCGCATTTTAGGACTTTGCCAATTTTCTGCCCAGAAGAAACAACACGAGTCAGAAAAGAAACTGCTGGTGTCATTCATTTCATAAAGTGTTCTGGATATGAATCTTGTTTGTCAAATTAAAGACCTTTTTAAGGTAACAACCTTTAAACAAGTATAAAACATACTTTTTATTCAGCTCTCCTTTTTTTAAAATAAGGTTTTTTTTATTGGTCTGATGCAATAATCTTATTTTAAATGTCATCTATTCATAAACTGTAAGAGTAAAGGTCATCATAATTAACATAAGTAAAGGCTTCAAACATATATCTATCTATCTATCTATCTATCTATCTATCTATCTATCTATCTATCTATCTAT
>CAEGAF010043278.1:0-10872 GCA_903067075.1 Micropoecilia bifurca | reverse complement strand
ACAAAGACTTTATTTTATTAGTTCTGCATTCATATTCAATGATTAACACTTTAAGTCTCAAACATTAATTTCCAGTACAGCCAAACAAATTAGTTGAACAATAACATCCGAACTATTCGGCGAGCTGAAGGTCCAGGGAATCTTTTCTCCACCAATCAGTGGAATATAAAACAGGTTACAAATGGATTACAAACATGAAATATGAAATAAAGGGAAGATCTTCAAATAACTTTTGCCAGCATCTTAACAGAGACATATGTTGAATATACATATACAGAATATGCCAGTGTATTTACAATTATTTTCCTTGCTACAATGTTAATTGCAAATATATCATCAAAGGGTTCCACCTTTTCTTAAATAAATCAGTGGACATGTTTAGTTTTGCTGTTATTTTCTCCATTGTATAAACACTCACTAGTCTCTTTCCACTATAGTAGGGATTGAGGGTTTATGCCAACATACTGTTATAATTTTTTTGGCTATGAGTACAAGGATTCCAAACAAGTACCGTTTTTCTTTATTTAATAAATTATTTGGGAGTTTTCCGAGAACAACAACAAGGCGGTTCCATTGAATATAAATGTGTAAAATATTTGAAATTTCCTCTCTAATTCCCTCCCAGAATGTTTTAATGTTTGGACAATCCCAAAAGATATGAGTCTGATCTCCAACTAGTCCACATTGTCTCCAGTAAATATATTTTAAATGTGATAAGACCACAAAAAAACCTACCAAACTGCCCCTACGTTGATTTCTGTGTGGTTCCCTCTACTCCATTTCAAGAACAGGCAAAACAGTTGGTGCAACAATATGTAATTTCCTGCTTTCTGCTTCTAAAAGCAACCTTTTGTTGAGTCGCATTTGAGCAGTAGTGCGCCGTTACCTAGCAACCAAGCTGAGCCTCAGCCCAATTGGTCAGCTGGTTTTACTGCTGTACAATGGCTGCTGGAAAAGACAAGGTTTTGTTGTTGACTTACCATCCAGAAAACACTTTCTGTATCCTTGTTGATTGTGCAGAAGGCTCCACTTCTGCTTTTCAAACATGTAGTCGTATAATTGCGCATCTGTGGCCAGCAGCAGCTTATCTGGATTTAAAGTGACAGAGACCCTTAAACAGCTAATTTTGAATCTAATTTTCTACGAATAAATTGGTGCAAAAAATGTTACATATTTTGCATATCCTACAAACCTGTCCTAAACCGTTCAAGGAAGCATAATAGGTCCCTTTTTTTTATTACTTTATGTTTATTGATTTTTTTGTTTTTATCCAACACACACAATACACAGAACCAAAAGAACAGACTGTCGACAAAAGGTATTACTTACATACTGACTTAGATGAACAGTTCCAGGTTGAAGCAGCATACAGATTAACTTTCCATTCTTTGAGCAGCATTTAAAATAACAATGAAAAAGAGCCCTGATTCAGTTATTGTTCTCTAGAAATCCAGTCCATTTGCTCCATCTCTTTTTGTAGAGGTCCGGTGTCTCAGCATGAACGTCAACTTTTCCATTTTGTGTGTCTCTTCCACCAGTTCCAGCCGGTCCTTTAGCGTTGGTGGGTCAAGTTGAAGCCATTTCCCAGTAATCAGTTTTTTGGCTGTAGCACTGAAGATTTTTAATAGATATTTGTCATTCACATTCAGACCCTCAGGAACAGCTCCAAGTAGCAGTGAAATGATGGGATGTTGGAATTCAAGACCCAAAATTGACTCAATCTTCCCCAAAACATCTTTCCAATAAGTCTTTATCTTAATGCAGATAAAAACAATGCTTGTTGCGTTTTTATCACTAAAAGCAGTTTGACCTGAAGAAACGGAAGAAATCTTTTCTATTTTCACTTCTTCTGTAAATAACATCGACTAATAGTTGTTTTCACCAACGAGTTGAATGTTTCAAACGTCTGGTCAGTCAAATCAAGCTGATTAAATCCTGGTTCTCGTCACCATGTGTGACGTTTCTACCCTCAAACTCAGAACCAGAGTCGGGTCCAGTAACTTCACAAACCTCCCAGGGGTGGAAAAATAGCAGCAACGACATTAAGGGACATTACGGTTTGTCCTGCAGGCTGCGCTGGACCACAGCTTCTGATAATCACAACTTTCTGGGATCATTAGGCTGCTGTATTATTTTTGGTGGGAGTGCCGAGGTCGGCGCCTCACTGCGGGATGTAAACCGAGCTGCCAGCTCCCTCACAGACAGGTGAAATTAATCAATCACTGCTTTGTTTTTTCAGTCGTGTTGTTTCACTCATAACATGGAGCTGTTGTTGCAGATGCCAGACATTAATATCTGCACTCAGTATAGCAATAGCAGAAAGAAACGGGAGAATTTAGGAGCTCTAGACTTTACTGCAAGGCCAGAATATGATTTTTAAACACTAAAATCACCAAATATGTTGTTTATTATGCTACTAGACAATTAACTGTTTTAATTAAATAGATAAAATAATCAAATTTTATTATTTTGTAGGAATCTAAACGTAGATCGAACCAGTTTGCTTGATATTCTGAAGTTGATTGAAGAAATCTGAAGCAATATTCATCCACTGTCTTAAACATAATTTATTGCTAGTCTTATTTTGAAAGCACTTGCTGTATTTTTATCCGAGTTTTAATACACTTCAAAATCTTACCAAATATTTTTGTTGAGTTTCTTGTTCAAATATTGTATAACACTTGAGAAAAGGCAAAACTAGCATGTAGGTAACTTCAGCAGGTAACAGGAGCTTGTTTAAAGTCAACAATGGTTTGTTATTTATAACATGGAAAAAATGTCTTATAATAACTGAAATAATCTGCTGGTGGAACTAGAACCTTTAAGGAATTATTGACCTAGTAATAAGCTCCTCTTTCTTCTAAAACAGGTTACTTGTTATTTTTGCCTTATTTCAAGTGTAATAAAATATTTGCACTAGAAAATAGACAAATATTCTTAAGATTTTGTGTTTTTGGAGTTTACAGGAATTGAATGTGGATTTGTGTGCGCCGATCCTTACAGTACATGTCAATGAGTATATGTGGTTCTAGTTACCATGACAACAGAAAAAAACCAACCAGAAAGCCTGGAAAATTATAATTTTTTTGTTGCATTTAACGTTTTAGTGCGTGAAATTGAATTTAAAAGTTGTATTTTTGTTTTAATTTATTTGATCTCATGGTCAGCACGGCCGCAAAAGATCAGTCTACGAGCCGCTAATGGCCCCCGAGCCCCACTTTGAGCCCCATTGAATGCAAACATCAATTCTAAATGGTTGGACTTTTAAAATCATGTTTTTTTAACTTGATATTTTTTCCACATTTGAACAAATTGATTGAAATTGTTAAATGTTCTTGCTAATTCTTCAGTAAAATATGAATTAATTTTAGATCTTTTCAAACATCTTTACTGATTGGGCCACATGGAGCTTTATTTACACCAATATCCCAATAAAGACAAAAAGATTTCTTCTCATCGCTGCCAAACCTACACTTGAGTTGAAGCCCAGAGTGAAAAGACTGTTCGTCTGTCCAGATTAAAAGATGAATAGCACAAGTAAATATGTCTCTTATTGGGACGGAGCCGACGCATCAACGTTAGGCCAACAGAAAGAGAGCAAACTGGGACGGAGGCATATGGGAAGTTGGGAATAAACACTTCCAGAATGATGAAAAACCCGAACTGTGATTCATATCATTTGCCTTTCAAATCATCACTCAGATTGTTTTATTTTATTTTATTTTTCTGTGGGCTGGAGCAGAGTTGATGACACGGGAGGAAGTGGAGAGGGCAGCGTTGGAAATGATCTCAGCTCTTCTCTATATGAAGAGTCGCGCCCCGAGGCGGCAGCAGGCCCCTTACTGGCCCCTCTGAAATATCACCTATTATTCCTTCTGCGTGTCCTGCTGTCTTAGCCGCTGAGATGAGTGAATGCGGCGGCAAATGGGAAAACAAAAGGCACCGCAGAGAGATGAAGATGACACCACATGACCTCTGCTTACGTTTGAAATCTTTTTCAGCTGCAGTTTGATGTACAGTTTCGTCTTGAAGAGGCCTGCCTGGGAGTTTAATACCCACTAAACCTTTCCACCTTTTATCAGGTTACAGCCGCAAGATTCAGTGGGTTTTAATAGAATTTTATGGGATGGATCAGCAGAGAGAAGTCGATAATTGTTGAAGGGAAACAGAGAAATGTCAGAGTTTACAGAAATTCAAGATAAATCACTGAAATCCACAAATACTTTAGATCCCGTCTGAAACACATAGCTGCTTATTTTAACAGTTCAAACCACAAATACATTAAAACACAACAATTAGCATTACATTACAAAAAACACACAATCTGACCAATTATTTCTGTCTATTTTCTGAAGGAAATATTTCAGTACAACTAAAATAAAACAAAACTAATTTGCAAGTTTAACTCCTGTAAGAAATGGGAGCTTATTTTAGGTCAGTAATTCCTTAATATTAATGGAAAAGGTGCTAGTTCCACATTGAGATTATTTCACTTTCAACTTTTTGTAGCTGAAAAGTTACTTGCAAGTTAGTTTTGTCTTAAAGTGGTGCAGGATATTTGCACTAGAAACAGGTCAAAAATACTAAGTAAGATTTGCTTAAATTGAAGAAAAAAACCCAAAATAAATCTATATGTTGTTTTTCTGCAACATTTTTCAAAATTAAAAATTCTTAAATGAGTGTAAAGTGCGTTAAAGGTAAACTGTTTTATCTTGTTTTGTAGTTTTTCCTGTCAGACAACAGTTTGAGCCTCCTGTGTGTCGAAGCCTTTAAGTGCAGATTTATTTGTTCGTATTTCCCTCTGGGTCACTTCTGATGCCAAACCTTTCGACATCAGGTTGGATACATGCTGTGCATAAAACCCGTTAACCTTTGCACCAAGTTAAGGGACGCATGCTTCTCCTTTATTTATAGTTTTCTTGTGTATTCGGCATTGAAAACGACCCAAAAAGTCTTAAAATTGACAGCAGCTACTTTGTTAAATTTGGTGAGGATAAAGAATCCTGTGAACACCTGGTCCTCGTTTCAAAACGTTTACATTAAACTCCATTCTGCTGCTGAACACCTTCTGGGATTCTAGCTTTTATTTACCTCAGAAGTAGAACTAGAAGACCTTTGTTAAGAACAAGTTCTTAACTGTTCACCAGCCACCTTGCTTTCTCTCTTTTTCTCCTTCTATTGCTTTTCTTTTTATAAGTGCTCTCTTTGTTGTTGCAGCTTTCATCGCGGCTCTCTACATCGACAAAGACCTGGAGTACGTTCACACCTTCATGAACGTCTGCTTTTTCCCTCGGCTGAAGGTGAGCACCTATCGATGGCCATTCAGCCGCCGCCGCGCCTGATCAATGCGCTGCCGAGCAAAGCACCTTAAGGAGAGAAAAGCGCCGAGGAGGAGATGATGATGGTGATGAGGAGGAGGGAGCTAATGGCCGAGCCCTGATCGATGCCGGGGCCCTGAAGTGGTGCTTGGCTCTCCAACGCCTCTCATAATGGCGGCTCGCGCTGCTATTCAGCCGCCTTTTAACGGAAAGCGCAACCGTTGCAGAGATGCATGCGTCCGGGTGTCGCTGCTGCTCATCAGCGTCTGGCTATTGATCCAAGGAGGAAGTCGAGGGAGTTTCACAACTCCTGCGGCCAGATCGGCTGTTTATCCTCAAGTGCCCCGAGTCCAAATTTAGAGAGAAAACACCCCAGATTGCGCACTTGCTTGCAGAACTATCAGATCCTGTTACTATAGGATTCAGTATAAAATTGCACTTATCACCCGTCACTGTCTATATGGAACCTCACCGGATTACCTGACCTCCTTACTTCACATTCACCTTCTAGATCCTTACGATCCCAAGCCTGTAATCTTCTCCACCTTCCTCGATCAAAACTGAGGTCTATGGGTGATCGAGCCTTTGCTGTGGCTCCTCGTCTATGAAACTCTCTCTCAGACTATTTAAGACCCCGCAATTATTGTCTGATTTTAAAACTGGCTTGAAAACTTTCCTTTTTAGACAAGCCTACCCCACTTTTAAATGACAGTCTTTTTTATTGTTTTCTGATTGTTGACTTTATGTTTTTAGATGCACCATGTAGCACTTTGAGATTTTAATTAATGAAAAGTGCTATAAATTAAATTGATTATTATTATTATACACACACACAAATGGCGAGTAACTAACCCGCACAGCCTGGACTCTCCTTGTGAGGCTGCTGCAGCGGTCTGATGTGCCATGCTAATTGCTGTCTTGGTGAGCCTCTCCAGGGAGAATCCTCGGCTCTGGAGGAGCTGAGCTTTGCGTCATGGTCGCTGCAAGAGAGCAACTCATTTCCACATCCAAGAGGAAAAGTTGTGAAACAGCCAGCACGTCTCCTTACACAGCCTTGTGGAAAGACTGCGTCGCACACTGTGCTGCTTCATCCAATTTAGATGGAAATAGAGAGCCAGCCTTGCCGTATTTTCTCCCTCCTTTGTGCTGCGCCGTGTGATGATGCATATCGAGGGGTTTGCACAAGTGCATTTTGCAGCAGGAGTGGCTTGTTCTGCAGCAGAGTTGGGCTTTGTGCTCATTTCCAAACATCAGAATTCCTCTGCTTCACGCTGAAGGAGCCTGGAACCTCCCACCACTGCAAAAACACAAAGGTGTTTTCAGTCTAGTTTTCACCGCAAATGTCATGATACACATGAAAAGGGACAAAACTAACAAGTAATTTTGCTGCAACATTTATCAGCTTGTTTTGAGTCAATAATTCCTCAGTATTGATTATACAGAACTAGTTCAACTGGCAGATTCATGTGTAACATGAGAAAAATGTCTTAAAATAATCTGCCAGTAGAACTATTATTTTTATCAATTGTGCTGAATTTACACGTTGCACATTTTTGTATTTCCATTGGGGTTCAAATTAAGGCTGTTGTAAAAGCATATTTTAGTAATCGAGTACTCTGTAGAAAACTTTTACGATCATCCGAGGAATCAAAGAATGATCCGGGCGGAACACGGAGCTGCTACCTAATACAAGATAATTTAACGAAGCTCCGAGGCAGATACATTTTCCTCAAGGGATTTTAATAATCGATTTACTCGAATCATTTAAGGAATTGTTTCAAACCTGGTCTCAACTGCTTCTAAAACGTTTTTTGGCAACAAATAAATACGTCACAAATTAGCAGAGTTCTTCCCGTTACCTAGCAACCCCAGCAAAGACCAGCCTAGTAAAGTCTGGAGCTGAGCTCCAGCACATTTGGTCAGCTGGTTTAAACTCTGTATGTGGAGTACAATGGCTGCTGGAAAAGACGAGTGTGTTGTTGTTGACCACTTGCTGCATTCTTGTTTTTTGTGCAGGAGGCTCCACTTCTGCTTTTCAAAGATGTGTGGTTGTATAATAGTGCATCTGTTTGCAACCATTTCCACATGTCATGGTGAAAGTTGAGTTTTCAGCTCATTTGGATTTAAAGTGACAGAACGCCTTAAAACATCTGATTCTGACTAAAATTTGATTATCTAAGAATGATTTAGTGCCAAATAAATGTTTTGCATCCTACAGACCTATCCTATCAAAGGTAGCACACCAGGTCACCTATAAAGAATTATTGTCTTACTTCAACTGTACTGAGATATTTTCATGAGAAACTAGACCAAAAATACTTGGTAAGCTTCCGTGTTTTTGCAGAAAGAGATGGGTGGGAAAGTTGGATGGAGGAGGGGAAAAAAAATCGAGACCAGCAGAGATGGAGAGCAAAGCGAGAGCAAGAAGCAGAAGCAGCAGAAGCACTCTTTGTAGAAAATTAATAGGAGCAGACAGTTCTGCATTCAAAGTCTGTCTTTTTATGACAAGGCTGCTTCCCTGTTAATGGAAGGGCTTTTAGAAGTCCCACTTGGATAGAAAAAATGTATCAGGGCTGCACACCTGGGAGACTCCCAGACACTTTTTATTTCTGGCCGGGGATTGGCTTTTGTCTTAAGTAGCTTGTGATTTGTACCCACTGTGAAGACGCAGACGGAGAGCCAGTCTGAGAGCGAGCAAATAAGTGAGTCCAAAAGGGGGGAGCGTTATAAAAAGCGCTGGGATGGCGGGAATGAAATAAAAGCGAGAGCCAAAGGAGACGGGTCCTAACTTTCAGCACACACTGATTCTCTCCAAGAAATGGCTTTTAAAGGAAAAACAGATCGAAATGAAACGAGTGCGCCGTGTCTCTGGTTTGTGTGTTGCAGGAGTTTATTTTGAACCAGGACTGGAACGACCCCAAATCTCAGCTGCAGCAGTGCTGTTTGACCCTGAGAACGGAGGGCAAGGAGCCCGACATCCCGCTGTACAAGTAAGAGCTCAGAGAGGTCCGGGCCGCGGCACCGACGTTCGGGCTGGTCGGGCCGAGCTGGGATGCTATTCTGAGCCACTTACCGTCAAACTGTTCGCAGAAACTACGTTTGAACGTGTTCCCTCACTATTCACTATGGAATAGACACGTTTTAAAAACCAGTGCTAGCTGCTAGCAACTCAGAATTTAATACATTTTATTTTTATGAAGCTGATTTATTGTCATTTTTAATAAAATGACTTTAAATTAAATAGTTTTTAAGAAATTAATAAATGTTTCAGATGAGGTTTTTGGAAAAATTGCATCATAAATTAGCTATCAAATCTTTCATATGTAGGATTTTGAACAGAGCTTAAATTAAAACATTTAATATGTTTCTGAAAACAGTTTCTAGTGGCATTTCTGTATAAATGCAAATCTAAGCATTAGCATTCCTTAAAGCAGAGGTTCCCAAAGTGTGGGGCGCGCCCCCTATGGGGGGGTGCCGTGCCATTGCAGGGGGGACGTGAGAAGCCATCTGGATGAAAAAAAACAAAGAACAAAACCTGAACGCTGTGCTGAGTTTTTACCTTAGAATGGCCGACTCTCTGTTATTCCTCTGTCAGTCTGATACAATAGGGGCTTCAGCACTTTTCATATCTGTGTCCTCTGTCACTTTATCAGCAGTTAAAAGTGCGTTGTTAACATGCAGTAACCTGTTTTTCCGAGCCGCCTTTAAACACAACATGACGCTACGACGCTCTGCTGGGTTTAGACCAGTGAAGGAGACATGATGCTGCTGCTGGGCGGAGCTACAGGTGTGTTAGAATCATGGCAGCAAACCAGCAAAACGCAAAGAACGTTTCACAGTTTTTTTCCCAAACTAACCGACTGAGTTGAGTGAAGCTGCTGGATGCAGGTAAAGTAGCTAAAAGATGATTAGCTAATATCAATACAGCACCTTAAGCTTAACAAGTAGCATGTAGGCTACTGGTGTTGTTGTCTATGTTCAGCTATGTACATTAATTTCGCCCCCAAAAAAGTCGATTCCCTCACCCCTCGTTCTTAAAGACAGGGAGTCTCTAAGAATCCTCTCCCCCGTCACACAATCTATTCATTCAGACACCTATTTATAATCCATAGGGGGGGGCAGAAAAAGTTTGGGAACCACTGGCCTTAAAGTAATGCAGTACTTAAAAAGTTTCTCACAATATTAGCTGCTAATGTGACCTCGCTAGTGTTTTGTTTTTTTTGCATCTGTCACAGGTAAAGTGCAGATTTATATTCTAACTCCAGGCTTAGTGCAACAGCATCATAAAATATATAATTTCAAGTCGTAACACTGGTCTTAAATTTCATTTATAGTGTCTTTAAAAGTCTTAAATTTGAGTTGGTAAAACCTGCAGAAGCTGTTTAGTGACAAAGTCTTTTTTAAATCACGCATCATATCAGCTGTCCAAAAGTAAAAATCAGAGGCTCAAAAACCCGTAATTATGATCTCTGTCATTAAAAATCTAAAATTTATGGGTTTCCCTTTAAACCAGAGCTTTGCTGTTTAACCTGTTGTTTTGCTTATTGTAAATGTTTAGAAAACTAAAATCTGTTTTCCTGCAGGATTCCCGTCTTTGCTGCTGGTCCCAGAACGTTTCTGACCTCCATTTTGAAGGTCGCTGTCGTGATAAATAAACATGGCCGCCGAAACCTCTCATTCAACAAGAAGTCAAGCTTGATAAAAGACTTGGGACGGCCGCCGCGATGCTGCGTTTGTTGCCATAGAGACGTAGAAGCGGAGAGCAAACGGAGGTCGCCACGGAGACAGAAGTTCGGGTTGACGTCCGGTGTTTAATCGGCTCCGTCTGTCCTGCTCCGTGTTTTTTCGCGCGTCTTTTCTGCTTTATTTTTCCTCCTGCTTCTGTCGGTTTCTGACTCGGCGCGTCTCTCCAGCCGCAGTCGGCAGGAAACGCCAAGCAGAAACGAACGGGGCGCCGCAGCGGGACGAGTTTCACCGGAGCGAATGCCGCTCTGCAGAGACGAGGCGCCGGTCGGGCTGGTAAAACTTGACTTCCTGCTGAGGCGACCCCTGACCTCTGCAGGTCGATGTGAAGACCTTCCTTCCTTTCCTGTGGTTTATTTAGTCTTTTAATCCATCCATCTTTCCTTCCTTCCTTCCTTCCTACCTGCCTTTCTTCCCTCCTTCCTTCCTTTCTTCCTTCCTTCCTTTCTTCCTTCCTTCCTTCCTACCTGCCTTCCTTACCTCCTTTCTTCCTTCCTACCTGCCTTCCTTACCTCCTTCCATCCTTCCTTCCTTCCTGTGGTTTATTTAGTCTTTTAATCCATCCATTTTTCCTTCCTTCCTTCCTACCTGCCATCCTTCCCTCCTTCCTTCCTTTCTTCCTTCCTTCCTTCCTTCCTTCCTACCCGCCTTCCCTACCTCCTTCCTTCCTTTCTTTCCTGTGGTTTATTTAGTCTTTTAATCCATCCATCTTTCCTTCCTTCCTTCCTTCCTACCTGCCTTCCTTCCTTCCTTCCTTCCTTCCATCCATCCTTCCTTCCTTCCTTCCTTCCTTCCTTCCTACCCTCCTTCC
>CAEGAF010043271.1:0-24039 GCA_903067075.1 Micropoecilia bifurca | reverse complement strand
GGCCCCTTTTGTTTCTAAAACATCAGCACCTCTAACAGCTTCTGTGTTAGATGTAGTGAAATCTAGGACAGGAGGAGAAGTTTAACTGGCCAGCCTCAAAACCAATAAATTATAACTGCAGTTTACTAATTTGTATTTGTGAACAAACAGAGTTCAAATGCAAAGATTAATCTCACAGCATCAGATTGTTGCTGTGGTAACAAACCAATCTATGAATATGGTTCTTTGGACTTTTTCAGAGTAAACTTGCCAGCTCCTTAAAATCTTACATATAAATGTTAAATAATTTAAAATCTTTTAATTTATATATGCTAAAACTATTATGTCAAATTTAGCAGCAATGATAATCTCAATAAACAAATGCTACATTTATATATCTGTGTTCTGTGTTAAAATATTAGCATTTAGCATGAAGTTCTGAGGGGCCTGATGGAGCCGCTGACTTAATTTGGATTTAACAGAAGTGGAAATAATTTATATTCATTGTAATTGTATTTTTTGATTAGTTGTTTTTAAAAATAGTCGTGGGTTTATATAGCAGTTCACTGACGATGGTTTCCCATAGCATATAATTACCCCGTAACATTTTTACTTTCCTGTCTACTTAACATCTTTTAATACAAAAACACTGACAGCCGGTGGACCGCCTCGGCGCCCCAACCACCGGGCTTAGCAAGTTTTCTGGGGGAAACCCTGGATCATCATAATAAAGAGTGTCCACTCTGCCAGGTAAAATAAAAGCAAGGATCTTAAACTCCTCAATTGTCATGCAAGTCACATCAATGTTGAAAACTGTAGGCTGGATTAATTTACAGAGGTTGTAGAGGAATTAATGGTTCTTTGCACTGAAGGAGAAGTGTGCTTTCAAAGTTAATCAAAAGCTACCCTGGATGATCTTGTGATCACTGATGGTGAAAGTGTCTTTGTGCTGCTCTTGTTTTCACCAACATGCAGGAGGAAGGGCTGTCCTGGTTCCACAGTAATGAGGAAGGCTTCAACACTGTCTTGCATCTTTGACATAATGACAAGAAGACAAATGATTAAATATATTTAGTAGCACAGCTACATTCAGATAGCAAACAAAGCCAATGAGAAAGTGCTTCTACAAAGAAGTAGGATCATTAGAATAATCACATACCTCCACATATCTGAAAACATGGTCCACAGTTTGACATGAGCTGTTTGGATTCTTCTTGTGGCCTTTGGATGTAGGACAAAGCACATGAACCAACAGAAAGATGCCTGGTTTTCCCAGCCTGGAGGAACAACAGGATAAATAGCAGTTGAAGTGTTGAAGTCATCATAACAGGCTTCAGTCACCAACATGACATACTAATGGAGAAAATAAGAGTCAGCCAATATGTCATTGTTTATTATCATTATAGAGACAAAAACAATTTGCCTCAACTTTGATCGCATAGATCAAACCAACGGTCCAGCACAGCCACTCTCCCCATTATACCGTCTATAGCCGAAAACGACTCCGCAGCTAAATACTGTTAACTCAAACGGCCTTTCTGACAGTTTTAATGTTTGTTCAACCACCGACACCCCGTGCTACACCTGCTTGGCTAGCTTTAGCTGCTAACTAAAATAATAAACCAAGGTTGCCCACGTCCAGTCCTCCAGAGGTCCTGCAACTTTTCCATACAACAGACCAGGATCAGCTCTGAACAGACCTGCTAACCAGCCATTCATTTGATTCAGGTGTGTTAATTGGAGCAGGGAAGCGACTGGAAGTTGCAGGATAGCTCTCAAGGACTACAAATAAACTTACGTTAAGCATAAGTTGATACTCTTGTGCAAACAGAAAGTTAATGCATTCATAAAAAATAATCAAAATCAAAACATGATGGTCTTAACATGGAACTTACCTTGTTTTTTTAAATAGATCTTTATTGAGATACAGAATACATAACATTATAAAAGTAACATACATTGTGGTATAATGTCGGCCAGGGAGCTACAAACATTGAGACAATACATCACCATAACATTACATAAATACGTTAAAGAAAGAACATAAAGAGCATGTTTTAATAGCTTTGGGTAACTTACCTTGTTATGATAAACTCTAGACCAGACGCCATACTGCTGTCTCCAGGGCAACACGTGACGTCACAGATACGTTGTGATTGTAGGAGCAACTCTTTATCAAACACCATCTCTTTAGGGAAACTGACAAACCTATCTTTGAATTTGACTAAACAAGTGTTTAATTAACATTGTATTTTTAACATATAACACAGACAACACTTATATATATATACATATAACACTGGTAAGCTAACATTTTTGATTATGCTCTGTAGATTTCGATTCATTCCCTATAAGATTTATTATGGAAAGTATTTTTTTTCTTTCCGTTTAATATTGTCTTTTAATGCTGGTTCTCTAAGATGCAAATATAAGTAAAATGTCTTTCCTGGGGAAAAAAAACTGTATTGTACAATTATTTTGCGGTAGTTTACTGCCAGTCATCAGTCTTGATTGTGACAAGAGAAGAAGACATCAAATTGACAATATCCTACCGTATTTTGGAATAACAGTATTTTACTGCTAGAATTCCACCGTAAATTTACAGCCATTTCTAAAAGTATATAGTAATGTGAAAGAAAACTCTCCTTAAAAGGAACTCTCCTCCAGCAAAACTCTCCTCCAGAAAAACTACTGTTAGTTTGAGCTACAAAAGCTATAGAAAGTCTTGACATTTCATGCCCCTTGAGCAATACAAGACACAGTAGAGAAAAAAACCCTACAAACCAAAACAATTCAGTTTTCTTTGGTTCTACCTACACAGGTGCAATTTGCCCTCCCTGAAGTGGACACCAGGAAAGTGCCCTCATCAGCAAATTCCCTATTTAAAATGAAGAAATTGCAGGTCAGTAAGCACACACACACAGATGCAACAAGTCATAAAGCTAATTATTATGTGACAGTTTCCTGACCAAGTATAGAGCCAGTATCCTACATATCATTTAGAAAGAAAAGGCAAAGCAAATTACGTAGGCAGACAATCACACGGATAGATCAGTGTTTCCCAACTCTGGTCCTCAAGGCAGATTGACCTGCATGTTTTAGAGATAGAGAGAAAGATAGAGAGAGGGAGATCCTACAAAAGCAATGTGCAGAATATTTGAAAGGTAAAAAGGGCAAATATTGATAAATGTAGGTTTGCGTGTGGACAAACCAAGGAAAGTGAGTGCTGTAAGCAAAACCAGTTTCTGCAAAGTCTTTAGTCTAAGGTTTTCCTGTAGGTTATTTTCCTTGCAGTTGGCCATTTCTTCTAAAAGCTTAAAAATAATTTGATAGGTTTTCCTCCTCTTTCTACATCACAAATAACTTTCCAAATTATGAAGTTTACATCAGTGTATGGACTGTAAAGACATTCTCTGAAAATATAAAAATTGGTTTCAATATGTTTCCATGTTAAATTTCTGGTTTTTAACTTGGTGAAGGAAGAACGACTGTCTGCTGCCAGGAGAGACAATCATCTTTTGATTACCAGGATGAGAAACAATCGTCTTCTGGCTTCCAAGATGAGAGACAATCGTCTTCTGGCTTCCAGGGTGGCCAACATCAAAGCCGCAGTGAACCACAGGAATGAATACCGACGTAAAAGGTTAAACTTTTTGGTTTTAATACAATATAAAAGAAACAATTTTATGAGTCACCTTTATATTTTGAGTCACTTGACAATTGGTGTCATGAAAGGCTTTGCTATTTTTCAATTATTTCATTCTTAACTAAAATATTTTTTTACACAAGCACATCTAATATGTTAAGTGGAAATTGATATCAATGTAGCTACATTATTTTGCCAAAAGTATTTGCTCACTTGCCTTGACTCACATATGAGTTTAAGTGACATCCCATTCCTGATCCATAGGGTTCAATATGACGTTGGTCCACCTTTTGCTGCTAGAACAGCTTCCACCACCTTGTGAAGGCTGTCCACAAGGTTTAGGAGTTTTATGGGGATATTTACCATTCTACCAGAAGCACATAATGAGGTCACATACTGATGTTGGACAAGAAGGACTGGCTCTCAGTCTCTGCTCTAATTCACCCCACAAAGATGTTCTATCAGATTCAGGTCAGGACTCTTTGCAGGCCAGTCAAGTTCATCCACACCAGACTCTTCATCCATGTTTTATGGACCTTGATTTGTGCTCTGGTGCGCAGTCATGTTGGAAGAGGGGGCAAGTCCATGTCCCAAATAACAACCCCACACCAAAATCCCCCCTCCACCAAACTTTATACATGGCACAATGCAGTCAGACAAGTACAGTTCTCCTGCCAAGCACCAAACCCAGACTTAACCATCAGATTCCCAGGAGAAAAGCAATTCGTCACTCCAGAGAACGCGCCTTCACTGCTCTAGAGTCCAGTGGCGGAGTTCTTTACAAGACTGCATCTTTGCATTGCCCTTGGTGATGTTTGGCCTGGATGCAGCTACTCCAGCATGGTAGCTGCATGAAGCTCTCTGTGGTCTGTTCCTGTGCTAATCTGAAGGCCACATTGTAACATAACCACTATGTTTGTTTTTTTCCTGTATAAAATACATTGAAGAGAAAATGTATCATCTGGTTTGTATAACAGTTGTAGTTATTTTATTGTAAAATTATTCCGCATTTCCACTTGTAAAACTGGCTTTTGGGTTGGCCATGCTCATTTTAGGTGTGGCTAATATTAGGGAATAAAAAGGGGCGTCGGCGCGGCGCGGTGCAATCAGAGAGGAAGACGCTCACCGTCAGGTCCATGCAGCGGGGAACTTGGATTGACAAAACGTTTAGAACAAGTATAAATCGTGGAAAGGAAATAAAACGGCAGTCCAGGTTCGCCCAGCGCTGTGGATCGTGCACATTGGGAGCTGATTTGGAGCCAGACACAGGAAAACGCCGCCAGGTGCGGAGGACGACCTTTGGCTTGCGGACGGCGACGGAGCGAGAAGACGCAGCCGGGGGGGAAATACGGTCACACCCGGTGAGATCTGGACTTTACGTTTCTTTTTGGGGATTTTTGGTGGTACCACTCTTTTTGTTCTCATTTTTTGGGGGAGGGTTTTTGACTCTTCGGAGTTTTCGTTTGGATTGGACTTTGGATTAAAAGGGAAAACGTCTCCCAAGATGTGGAATGTTTTTGAGGGCATTATTCGTTAAAAAGGATTGAGAATTATTGGACATTTAATCATTTGAATTTCTTTATTGACATGAAGTGTGTGAATTTAATCTATTCTATATTTGTTTTGAGGAATTTTGGTTACTGATTTATTTATCAAGATAACTATTATTGTTTTCTTAGTTTATGGGTTTTTTTATAATAAAACACTTGCTAAAAGTCAAACACAATTTTCTTCGGAGTGGTTGACTATTTATTTTTATTGTCAATCTAACTGGCGTAATATTTTACCTGAAACCTGTGAAGTAACCCCCTTGTGTGTTTTTGTGAGTTCCGCTCTAAAGAGAAGCCGAATTTTACAACATGAAGTTTGGAGGTCTGTAGTTATTGATTCTGCAGGAAGATGCCGATCTCATCGCACTATGTGCTTCAGCATCGCTGACCCTTCTCCATCAGTTATTATGACCTACCACTTCACTGCCCAAGTGCTAGGCCATGTACCCAAACACCAAACAGTGTTTCCCAAACACTTACATTTTCTTATAATACAGCTGACATTTAACTGTCGAATATTTAGGAATTAGGACATTTCACAACTGGATTTGCTGCACAGGTGGCGTCCCATCACAGTTCCACAGAGAAATTCACTGAACTCCTGAGAGCAACCCGTTCTAGCAAAAATGTTTATAAAAAAAAGAGTCTACATGCCTATCTGCTTCATTTATACACTTATGGCTATGAAAGTGATTGGAACACCTGATTTTGATCATTTGGATGGCTGGGCAAATACTTTTTTCAATATAGTGTACAATATGAATGGTTGAATATGTAAAAAGTCCACTGATGGGCTATGTAGAATCCTGAACAGATTGATGATTGGCCGTAAGTGAAATCTTTTCATAGCTTTAGATACAGGTGCTACCTGATGCTTTTTTCTTTAGGTTAGTGTTTTTGGGGGGCACATCTTGGAGAACAAATGGGAAACAAAATAACAATTTTGTTGAACTTTTTTTGTATCCTCAGTTTGAATGCTGGCAAAAGGAAGCAGGAGCTTATGATTATCAGTGAGGGAAATCAGGCCTTGTGCCAACGAATCTTATCCCGCAAGTCTGTATACTCCCGGAAGCATTGGTTGGGTGACTGGGAGAAGACTGAGCGTTTACTCAAACACATGTCCCGGTACCCTGAAGAAAAAACAGCTATACAGGTGAGACCACACTATCATCATGTCTGAATGTTTTACTCAGAAACAAAGAATTCTTAAAGCGATCCATGATTAGTTGTAGCAACACACTTCATTTGAGAAATATTTAGGTTCTTTAGTTTTACTGAATTCTCATAAAATATTGTCACATGAACGTTGCCAAGTTGGTCATACTGCAATGCATTCTGGGTAAAAGACATCTAAAGGTCTGATTGCTTTAGGTCCATCTCACCAAAATAGCGATGGGTAATGTCTCTAGGCCTTTTCAGAAAGAACCAGAGAGCATTGAAATCAATGGGAATGTAGAAATCACAAGGAGTAATGATGATGGAGCTGGTGTTTTGGTGGTGCTGCCACCTTCAACTTCATAAATGAAAGACATATCTGTGGTCGGACTGTGTGATCTGTAAATAAGTAGCTCTATAGCTCTGTGTCTGGTCCAATAACAACTGTTTAGGGTCCAGTGTAGGTTCCGTTGTATATATTCAGTATCAGCAGCCGCAGCAATTAGCTCTGTTAGCATTTCAAAAAGCTTCCAGCACTGCATGTCTGATGTTCCTCTCAGCTGTTTAGCCAGCAGCAATGGGATTTAGGTGCTTTGTGGATAAAAACTGTTACCACCTGTTGGACACTTTGTCAGTTTTGCACATACGTATGATTCACAGTTGCCAGGAGTGAAATGTTGAGGGCACAATGTAGGTCCTTTGGAAGTTGAGTTTGGCTCTTTCCGGCTCCTCTTCCTCTTCTTCCCTTTCTATTGACCCTGTCCCAAACTTTGTTCTTCCACTGTCAGGACATGTACTTGCCAGTTGATGGTTCATGCCTCTGAACTATTTCAGAAAACTGGTTGATCGCTCCATTTTTTTAATGTGGAAAATAGTTTAGAATCACCTCACTGTTTTATTAATTACAGCCAAACAATGACACAGTGTGGCTGTTAAAATGACCCTTAGCAGCTGGAGGAAGTAGGAGACTTGAGGCAGAGAAACGGTGTAATCCCACTGGGTGTTTATTCACCAACATTTAACAGACAAACAACCCTGCTTACAACAGCCTAGGGTCTCAGCAGCAACAACAACCAATGTAGCCAACATGCAGCCTGTTATAGTCCCTGGCTGTTCCAGTTAACAAATCCACCAAGAGACGGGGTAAAACTAAATACATACACACAAGCAAACTTTGACAAAATAACAAATTCTTCAGAATAATATACATTACCAAATGCTATTCATTTGAAGCATCTCTAAAAACACATCTATTGATAAAAATATAAATCCATCATCAAATGCATAAAGGGCAGAGCTCTACTGCTCCCCCTCTTCCATCTGCTTTGGTCTCTTCTGGAACCTTTAAAAGGTGCTCAGGCCCCTGGGGAATCTTTTAGCCTGAACACCCTGGAGAGGAAGAGACAGAAGTAAGTCACACCCACACAAAGCCTTCAAACATTTCAGTGCATTTTAAACAATCACAATGCTTCTATTATCCCTTTGTTTGTTGTATTTTAACAGGACACCATCAGTTCCAGCTGAGATGCCACTGCATAAAAACATACAATCAATATATATACTTCAATCTGTTTGTATCCGTTTCTTTGATCATTAAACATGCATTCCTTTTATCATTTAACACACATTTAAGTGTTGTACAGACAATTACAGTGGCATTTTCTAAAATTACACCAGTCAAACACAACATTATAAACAACTCGCAGGTAAAGTTACCCTTCTTGTATCTACTCTGTAGATTCCAGTACAGAACAGTCATCAACAACTTATCTAATCCAACTTATCCAACAACGTCATCAGCCCATCAGGTGAAAAAATGGCGACTTCCAAGGATCAGTTTATCTCTCAATAGTAAACCTCTGTCAGTGAACATGTCAGTGCCTCAGAATGACAAGTTCTTGTTTCATTGTGTTCGGATCAGACAGTCAAATTAATGAGTCATGTTGTCAATATAACCGTATGCTGTGGAGGGATGTTCTGTTATAAACCATGGCTAAAGGTATTGTAAATTGCAATTGTGGAAGATCAATTGCAAGAGAATGGACAAGATTCACATTCATGCTGTTATTGTAAAGTGTTGACAGACCATGTCATTTTGATTCAAAAACGAAAAAAAGCACTGCAGAACACAAAAAAACTTAGAGAAGAAATGGGAACATAAGACAATCACAAGGAAAAGTGTACATGCAGTGTGCTGCGGCCTTACTCTTCTTCTTCTCCTTCTTCTTCTTCTTTCTCACTATTAATCCCATCGCAATCTTTGTCCTTCCACTATCAGGAATGTAACATTGTGTTGTGCTCTGGCTATATACACTATGAACTTGCCAGTTGATGGTTCATACCTTTGAACTGTTTCAGAAAACTGATTGTTGCTTGATCTAATGCTTCACCTATTTATCGATGTAAAGTCAGGATTCACCTGGCAGCAATTTACCAGTTCAGGACAGATTCAGAAAAAACATAAAATAAAAATGTATAGAAAATATGCCTGGCATGCTACCAAGAATACTTTTATTAGTCCGCCAGGGAGGAAACTGACATTCTAGTACAGCCCATCCAAAAGAACAGACAAACACCATGTGGGAAGACGTGTTCGAGACTTCAGCCGTGGGAGGTGATGCCCTTTCATTAGATAAGAAAAAAAGAACACTAGGAAAGAGGAAGGGTCAAAAGTGACAACTTGTTTAAGCATTTTGCATTTTAACATTCGTACGATGAACCTATGCTTAAATGGTTGAGACTATTCAACAGAGACCCACATAATACATTTTGATCAACATGACCTAAGCAATTAAGAACATGTAGGAAACAGCAGGGAATTGTACATAATCACTTGGATGTACAAAAGCATTCGCAACTTGTTCACAGAAATGAGAAACTGCTTTTTCTGATGTACACAAGTGACACAGTGAATTCAAGATTGATCAAGTAGGGAAAAGCCTGGCAACTGAGTAACTGAGAAAAACTATAAATGTATCATAGCACATGTCAGGCAGCATCAATGACCTGAGTGATGCCTGTTGAACTGTGAACTTACTTAAAATAAGTTGTAAATGTTTACAAAGTATAATTTTTTTAGCCACAGAGTCCATCTTATAAGCTCTATGTGTTTGTAATCAGTTCTGTTTTGTGTTTGCAGAGTCTGGAAAGGAAAAATAAGATGGAGACCTTTAACAAGCAAGTCCAGCCTTTGAGCAAGTCAACCATTGGCAGAAGCAAAGACAAAGACATTCCTGGAGTCCAGTAAAGCTCACAACTTATGTGGAAATGTTTTGCAAATTCTACTTTGACATTTTAAACAAACATGCTGCCACTAGGCCTTGGTGTTGAAAACCCTTAAGTGGCCGACATCATCTACATGACATCACATGCAGCAGATAAGACATCACAACTCTTATTTACTTCATGGAAGCAAATAAGAGCATCTAGAGCATAAGATTACAGTGGTATGCTCAGTTATGAATGAATAAATACAGTTAATTGAAATACAATATTAATGTAACAAGAATATAACTAGAAAATTCCTGAAGAAATTTAACAGGAACCTGCTCTCAGTTCTCGTCAGCTCCTCTGCCCTGCTCTCAGTTCTCTCCTACGATAATTAATCCACTGCCAAGGGCAGCTGTGAGTGACACAGAGCGGGAGAGAATTCTCTGTTTAAGCCAACCTGTTTCTCCCAAAAATAGCACTTCAAACAACTCCTTCCCATTCAGGAACCATGATACATATTCAAAAACTGTTTGAAGCGTATAAGAGGGCCATTTGTCATCTCATATATTCCCATGATTCATATCTCTACCTCACTCACAGTAATAACAGCGTTGAGACAAAGATGGTGGACAAAGACAAAGAGGTCTGACATTTTTCAGAAATATATGGAAATACATGGGTCAGAGCGTGAGTTTGTCCTGTTGCATGACATCAGTCGGAAGCACCTAAACAGAAAACCATAAACTCTAGGGAAATTTTGAAAACATTTTAGCAGAGCAGGCATGCGTATCTATCTCCTAACCGACTTTGAGACAAATAGGGCGACATTTGTGAGCGTGAGGGCAGGTTAAAAATGATTTTGGGGTCAGAAATCAACTCTGTCCCACACTCTACTGGAGCGGCAGTTACACTCTTAACTTCCCAAAAAATCGAAAATCTTTCCTCGCTTGAAGACATGTTGTGAGCAAACAATTTGTATTGATGTACCGTCTTCACTATAGAAGAGATCACGGACATATCTGCAAACTGAAATTTGAATGGAATTTCTATGTCAATTTATGACGACACAGAAATTCCTCAAACATAGGGTATTTTTCTGATTTTCTGTCCCCTCGCTCCATTGACTTCAATGGGGATTTTGGGGGTCGTTTTTCACGATTTATGTCACCATAAATCCGAATCCCACTAAAAATAATAGCTCTCTTCTCGGCATCAAGCCGCACGTTTTGATACCACATTTGTGTGGATGCACACAGTGGTACGTGCTGCATTAACGGTGACGGAAGAGTGACAGTCTGCTCTTCCCTCTATATTAAAGTGTTCCACCACATTTAGATTTACAGGGATGACGTCTTTGTAGTCCAAACCGGCAGCTCAGCTTTTCTCTGTGTTCTGTTGCTACAGTGATTAATCTTCAGCCAACTGTTATGTGTCTGTGAGACAGAGAGGTGGAGAAAGATTTCTATCTTTGAGACACCCAGTCAGTTTTGATGAAAAAAGCAGTCCGAACAACTCTTCCCGTTCAGGAACCGTGAGACGTATTTGAAAACCGTTTGAAGTGCATGAAAGGGCCACTTGTCGTCTTTTGCAATTCATATCTGTAGCTCATTCACAGTAATAGCAGTGTTGAGTGAAAAATGGTGTGCGCTGAGCTCTGACATTTTTCAGAAAAGTCTGAAAATGAATGGCTGAGAGCCTGACTTTACTGTGTCACATGATTTCGCTCTGAAGCACCTTGACAGAAATCCGTCAGCCTTAGAGAAATTGTGAAAACATTTTACGGGAACAGGCATGCAATGTCATGACTGACTTTCATGCCAATAGACAAATTTTGGAGCCATGAAAGCGATTTAAAAATTATTTGGGGTCAAAAATCCTCTCTGTTTTAACGGAGCGGCAGTTGGTGTCAGTTACACTTTGCGTTTCGGCAGTTGGAAATTTAGCTTGTTTTTTGCTTTCTACGTTGCACTAGAATAATAGAATAAAAAGATATTCTATTGGGAGTAGAACAACAGGTGCCTGCCATGTAATGCATGGAGGCAGTCACTGCTCTCCCTATGCATTGCTATGGCAGGCCCCAACTAGAAAATTCCTGAAGAAATCTAACCGGAGCCTGCCAAAGTGTGTCCATCGGTTGGAACCCAGCGTTCTGATGCCAAAAATTAGCATCAGTGCTAAAGAAAGCTGCAATGTACTCAACAGCATGTGGAGAGTCACAAGCATGTCGAGTAACATGGACGTATGCCATGCTGTATGTTAAAATTAGTGCATAAGCTAAAATTTGCCAAAATGCTAATAATAGCCTGAATGCTATCAGTAGCATGTGGGGTATCACTAACATGTTGTCTGTTATAGACGTACTCCATTCAGGATACTAAACATAGCTAATAAGTATGAAAAGCATTCTGAAGCTCAACATTAGCATTAAGGCTGCTTTGCTATGGTAATTAATGACCTGCACCTGGGCGGTGTCTCTGTGTCAAACAAGAATGGTGGAGAAGGAGTTCCTATCTTTGTGAGGGACTGATTGTCGGTCTGAAGCACTTTAACAGAGAACTACAACCCCTAGAAAAATTGTGTAACATTTTACAAGAGCAGGGCATGCATCAATGACTGACTTTCAGAGCAAAAGGGCAATTTTTGTGCCCATGAGGGCGAGTTAAAAAAGAGTTTTGGAGTCAGAAATCCACGTGTTGTGTGTTTGTGTGTCAAAGAGAAAGATTCCTGATTCTGTGACACTCAGTCTTGCTTTCTGCTTGTTTTTTCACAATTTATGTTGTCATGGTAACTCAGAATCCCACTAAAAATAGCTCCCTTCTCTGCATGAAGCCGGATGTTTTGATACTACTTTTGTGGGGGTGCTCGCAGCGGTACGAGCCACATTAACGGTGCAATGCATGGCAGGCTCTCCCTATGCATTGCTAGGCAGGCCCCAATAAACATATGGATATCACATACACTATACTGCCCAAAGTATTCGCTCACCTTCTTAAGTGTTTCCCAATTATTTTCTGGCATGCTCCCCCTAGAGATAATACATTTGTTCACGTCCCCCGACTCCTGCCCAAATTGAAATACTTTTGAGAATCTGATAATATTTCATAATTTATCTGCACATCCCACTGGCTCCACCATTAAATGACCCGGTTAAAAAAACAACTGAAATGAGAGGTAATAGCTCATTTTATTGTTTTAAGTTTCTAAACAATTTCCAAGTTCAGTTTATTAACTCCAGACTGCTCAGTCTGTAGGATTCTCAATAGAGAAAAAGTGCAAATGATGAGTGATTTTAATTATTTGGATGGGTGGGCAAATACTTTTGGCAATATAGTGTATAATATGAATGGATTAATATGTAAAAAAAATCCACTAATGGTCTGTAGAATCCAGAACAGGTTAATGTTTGACAGTCAGTAAAACCTCTTCATAACCTTACATGCAGGTGCTACTTGATGCTTTTTTCTTTAGGTTAGTTTTTGGGGGGGACATCTTGGAGAACAAATAGGAAACAAAATAACACTTTTGTTAAACTTTTGTCTGTATCCTCAGTTCGAATGCTGCCAAAAGGAAGCACGATCTTGTGATCATTGGTGAGCAAAATCAGGCCCTGCACAAACGAATTGCATCCCGTAAGTCTGTATACCCCCGGGAGCATTGGTTGGGTGACTGGGAGAAGACGGAGCGCTTGCTAGAACACATGTCCCGGCACCCCAAGGAACAACCAACTAAACAAGTGAGACGGCACTATGTGTGTTATGTGACGTTAAAATTTACAATTAATACACATGTAGGAAACTGAACAACTTAAAAAATTGAATACAAAATGTCATAGTTCTTTATTTTGTTCTGATATATCTTGTCTGAAGGTTTTACTCAGAAACAAAGAAAACAGATCTATGATTAGTTGTAGCAATATTTTTGAAATATTTATTTCTGAATTTTTTATTTCAGAAATAATGTAATCAGTTCTATGTTTTGTGTTTTCAGAGACCGGAAAGGAAAGAGAAGATGGTGACCTTGGACAAGCAAGACCGGACTTCAAACAAGCCAACCAATGGCAGAAGAAAAGTCGTTCCTGGAGACCAGTAAAACTCACAACTTATGCGGAAATGTTTTACAAATTCTGCTTTGACATTTTAAGCAAACAATATGCTGCCACTAGGCCTCACTGTCTAAAATCCTTAAATGACCTACATCATCTACATGACATCACATGCAGCAGATAAGACATCACAGGTCTTATTTACTTATTTTCTTGTAAGCAAATATGACAAAATATAATATTTTTATTGCTCATTTTTTATCTAGAACATAAAATTACGTTGGTATGCTCATTTATGAATTAATAAATACATTTGACTGAAATATATTATCAATGTAAGAAGAATATAATAAAGATATGGATACCTTATATACTATATTGCCCACAGTATTCACTCACCTTCTTAAGTGTTTCCCAATTATTTTCTGTGGATATTTTACGTTCACAGAAAATACGCCTCATCTATGTTTTGGGCTTTTTCTTAGAGCTACAGTTATTTCCTTACAATGGAGTTAGGACCAGACTAAGAGTGTTGTTGTTGTTGTTGTTTGTTTGTTTTGTTGTTGTTGCTTTTTGCTTTAATTTAGAGTAAAGTTGTAATGATACAAGAATAACGTAAAAAAAAAAAAACTTCAGAAAATTCAACACCACACTGTGCCAAAAAGAGGAACACCAAGGGTCTTGTAAAGTTATAGTTGCTTTTTACAAATAAGGAAATATTTAATCTTAATATATCAAAAACTAATCTGATCTATTAAGACGCTTTAAATAATAAACGATTATTTATTAAAGAATTGTTATTTCAAAGAGCGACTTGCTGAGCTGGTAACGTCATATCTTGGACATTTTATCAAAGCTTTTTTCTTATTAAAATTTAAAATTACGTTTTTCTTCTTGTCTTTTAAAGACTTAGTAGTATCTATTCTTGTAATATGGCATTGTTCTTGTAATTTTATGACTTTTTTTGTAGTTAAAAATAAAATCTTAGTCTGGCCCAAAAACTCCGTCATACTTGTTTTACTAACCTCTGCGGCGATTTATTTCACTGTCACAACATATAAATAATATAAGAATAGGCGCCTCGTGGACCGCTCTCGCCTATTGCAGCTGATGAGATTTAGAGTGACCATCTTTTAGCGGTCAACCGCTCCACTCAGCCTTATGTGTTTGGCAGGCACAATGACATGTCAGCGCATTTAATCGAACAGAACACACATTTTTGTTAATGAAAACTGTATTCAAACAGCTATCAAAGCTACATTTATAAACAATTGTATTATTGAATCGTACTGATAGATAGTTCAGAATATTTAAATATGCTTAGTGAGAAAAACAATAGAATCAGAATTCTATTGTTTTCTATACAATAGAAAAACAATAGAATAAGAATTCTATTGTTTTCTAATATTGATGTATAATGAGCATTTTACAAAGCACAGCACCGTTCATAATTATTTAATAGATTCTTTAGTAATATCAGTACATATTTATATGAACATACAAACACAAATAATGATTAATACTGACAAATAATTATTAATACTGAATAATATATTAGATACATATTTATGTATATAAATATACATATAAACAGATATAGCCTAATATATATTATTAATTGGCTGTTTTCCAGCCGACGAGTTCTAGCTTCAGTGATTCCGTGATGGCTGCCGTATTTCCTGCGTCGGAGCAGCCAATGCGGGGTCTGCTCTTATATTATGTCTGTTTCTAAATGTCCGAGCTTGTATCCTCACTCAGGAACAATGGTCTTAACGGAGCTCTCAGCTATGCTCAGCTGAGTGTAGACTACCTCTTCTACTGGCTTGAACGGGCAGCCTATTGATTCATTTAAACACTGCTGCTACCTAGTGACGGGAGGCTTGTTTAGCAGTCAAGCATAACTCAAGACAATTATAAAGTCTTGCTTCTCTCCACACCAGACACCCCATCCATGTCTTTATTTACCTTGCTTTGTGCTCTGATGCACAGTCATGTTGTAAGAGGAAGGGGCCAGCTCCAAACTCTTTCTACAAAGTAGGGAGCATGGAGTTGTCCAAAATGTTTTGGTATGCTGAACTATTCAGCTTTTTCACTGGAACTAAGGGGCCAAGCCCAGCTCCTGAATAACAACCCCACAATCCACCCTTCACCAAACTTTACACTTGGCACAATATAGTCAGACAGGTACTGTTCTCCTGGCAGCCACCAATCCCAGACTCGTCCATCAGATTGCCAGATGAAAAAGACTGATTTGTCACTCCAGAGAACGCCTTCACTGCTCTAGAATTGTTTTGGTGGCATTCTTTACACCACTCCATCCGACGCTTTGCATTGAAGTTCTATGCAGTCTGTTCCTGAGCTAATCTGAAGGCCACATGAAATTTGGAGGTCTGTAATAATTGAATCTGCAGAAAGTTAGTGACCTCGCACTATGTGGGCAAATACTTTTGGCAATATAGTGTATAATATGAATGGATTAATATGTAAAAAGTTCACTAATGGACTATGTAGAATCCAGAACAGGTTAATGATTAAATGAAATCTCTTCATAACCTTACATGCAGGTGCTACCTGATGCTTTTTTCTTTAGGTTAGTTTTTTGGGGGGACATCTTGGAGAACAAATTGGAAACAAAATAACACTTTTTGTTCAACTTTATTCTGTATTCTCAGTTTGAATGCTGGCAAAAGGAAGCAAAAGCACATCGCTGGGCAAAGTCAGGCCATGTACAAACGACTTTCATCCTATAAGTCTGAGTTCTCCCGGGATTATTGGTTGGCTGACTGGAAGAAGACGGAGCTTTTGCTACAACACATGTCCCATTTCCACAAGGTACAACCAACTAAACAGGTGAGACCATACTATGTGTTATGTGACAATGTTAACATTTACACTTACTACGCATGTAGGGAACTGAACAAATTAAAAAATTTGAATAAAAAATGTCATAGTTCTTCATTTTGTTCTGATACATCTTGTCTGAAAGTTTTACTCAGAAACAAATAATTCTTAAATGGATTTATGATTAGTTGCAGCAATAGACTTTATTTCAGAAATGTTTATTTTAGTTGGAAAACAGCACAGTAATAATACAGTAGGCTGTTTAGTTTTTCTAAATTGCGATAAAATATTGTCACATGAATGTTGCCATGTTGTTCATGCTGCAATGCATTTTGGGTAGATTACATCTTTAGGTCTGACTGTGCTAGCTCCATCCAGCCCAAACAGTGATGAGTAACATCTTTAAACCTTTTCAAATTTAACCAGAATATGTTGAAATCAATGGTAATCTAGAAATCACAAGAGGTGATTCAATCAGGGGTTTTTCCCCGACCTGGAGCTGCTGAATGTGACAGGCAGCCAATCAGAAAGCCCGGATTCGCTACCTGCTTTCTGAGGGGAAATTACAAGGGGAATCCCAAACAGCTGAAACAGCGCAATGCTTAGCCTGGCGGCAGGGCTAGCAAAGCATGGCGGGCCACCATGCTTATAATACACTGGGGGAAACCCTGGACTGAGAAAAACGGTAAATGTATCATGGCACATGTTAGGCAGCATCAATGTGACCTGAGTGATACCTGTTGAACTGTGAAATGGTGGAAGTAATATGTATATTCAGCTTATAGCTCTAAATGTCTTTGTAATCAGTTTTATGTTTTGTGTTTTCAGAGACCGGAAAGGAAAGAGAAGATGGTGACCTTGGACAAGCAAAACCGGACTTCAAACAAGTCAACCAATGGCAGAAGAAAAGTCGTTCCTGGAGACCAGTAAAACTCACAACTTATGCGGAAATGTTTTGCAAATTTTGCTTTGACAAACAACATGCTGCCAATAGGCTTCAGTGTGTAAAACATCATCTACATCACATCACATAACATGCAGCTCGCTGTGTTTTATGGAAGCAAATAAGACCAGACATAATATTTTTTATTTATCATAATTGATCATAAGGAACATAAAATGACGGTGGTATCCACAATTATGAAGAAATAAATACAATTACCAAAATCTCTAATTTTAAATAACAACAATACAATAAAGATATGGGTACTACTTACATTATGTCAGAATGTGCTGACATTTGACAAGATGATACGTGACATAAGTTTCTTTGGAAAAATATCAGGTGCTTATCCAATTTCAGTTCAAATTATTTATATTGCACCATTTCACAACAAATGCTATCTTGAGGCACAGAGAGCACTTGAGGCACTTTACAAGAGAGTCTTTTTAATTCAGTGGTGTAAACCAGTGGTGTCCAAAGTGGGTCCTGGAGGCCCGGCATCCTGCATGTTTTAGTTCCCTCCCTGGTTTAACACACCTGGCTCAAACGATGGCTGATCAGAAGGTCTAAGAAGAACTTTGACATGCTGAGGAGGTTGTTGCTACCACCAGGGAGAGAACTAAAACATGGAGGATGTGGCCCTCAACTTTGGGCACTACTGGTGTATACATTCCAACTGATTGTATCGAGCAATACAGTAAGTCCAGTTCATTACTGAAAGGAGTTTAAAAAAATTTTATGTAAGGAAACCCAGCAGCATGGCGACAGTAGACAATTGTCTTGTTGACTTTTCAGCACTTCCTCATGCTGAGCATGCATGTAGTGACAGTGGGGATAAAATGTCCCCTTTAACAGGATGAAACCTCAAGGAGAACCAGAACCTGGTTCAGTCCATCTGAAACAACTGACCAGACCATCAGCTGTTTGACAGCTTGGCCAAGTAAATGTTCTGACCAGCAGAACATTTACTTGATAGCTGGATTTTTTGTTTGTTTGTTTGTTTTGTTGTTTTTTTATGGGCTCTTGGCTCTTTTTAGAAGCAGCAGATACCCAAAGGGAAGGACAGAAACATGCAAACAGTGAATTTTACAAAATAGTTGTCCATTTCAGACAGGACTTTAAGCCCACTTCTGCTGAGTGTATGCATTGCACATAAGAAGTATTTCACACATTTTAATTCAAGTACAGTCTAAGTTTAACTGGCACAGGAATCTTTTGCATCGCACTGAACTTAAAAATCTATTCATTTTTCATGTCATTTAAAAAGGGGAAGACATACAAACTGGATTTTTTTGCAAATTGGGTTTTTAGGGAGTTAAGAGTACCAGACCTTCAGAGTGTGTAGCCTATTGTTCACAGACTGAGCAAGAAAAAAAAGTCCTTTAACAGGTTACATTAAAGCACATCTGGTCTTAAGCACAGTGAGCTGAATCACAGACAGTTGGAGGAGTTTCCTGTTTTTGTAGCACCACAGACATTAAAGCTAATTTTTGAAAGAGAGGAGGTAAAGTGTAGGGCCATTTAGAGAACTTGTCTGTGTGAGCCCAGCAGACACATGAGTCAGGAGGAGGTCCATTTACTACGGGGAGCGCCGCCTCCTTCTCTTCCTCTCTGTTCAGCCCCGTCTGTCTCACATCAGAGCAGCACAGTGAACAATCCACCCTGGGATGAGACGTGCTTATTCTTACTCTGTTCTTCACTGTTTGACTTTGAGAGTAACTCATGGATTATCACCACATTATTGTGCTGTGGATGTGCACCCTGTGGCCAGGTGAGTGAGCATGCAACACATGATGCACGATGCAGAGTTCATTTCAAATAAGTGCTGCAGGTGACTTTAAGGACATGTCAATTTGTAACCTTTGAGGCATTTATTTGAAATCCCTCCAAGCTGCCAATTACATATAAGGGACATTTAGCAAATTAGCCAAGCTTCCTTTGATTTACTAAATAGTCTGCCTCAAATATTCCACATTTCCAGGTGCAGCATCAATTAGAACTGAACAGAGACACTCCAGTTTCATGAGACTGAAGAACTGTGTGTATGTAATCAGGAGGTCAGCAGCACAGGAGCACAACAGGGAACTGTACTCTCACCATTCCTTTACATTCTACTCATCTCAGATCTCCAACAGTCGGAGTCCTGACGTATACAAAAATATTCAGATGATTCAGCAGCTGACTGGTTTATCAAGGATGAACAGGAAGCTGAGTACAGCGAGCTGGTGGACAGTTTTAACTCATGGTTTTAGACTTGCTGTAATACTGGAGATCTACAGGAGATCCTTCCTGCCCACAGCTGTCACCATCTGTAAGGAGTCTATAAAGGAATTTGGAGAATTATAAAGTATTTTTTAATTGAATTGACCTCATCAGCATTTCTTCTGTTTTTGTTTCTTCACTCTTTAATGTTTCAAAAAATAAAACAGGTCATTTCTATCATGCAAAAACATAATCCAATTGCATCCAAACTTTTTAAATGATCAATTCATTTAACAATAAAAAAATGTATCCATGCCATCCTGACTGAAACTTAACTTTAGAACTAGTTGTGCCCTAAAGCATGAATGAACAATTCATTGTTGCACTATGGCCTCCTTGTCACGATCCGTGTTTCTGTGTGTTTCTTTGAGTTTTCTCTGTCATCCTGTTCCCCGTGAGTCTCTGTCTCTGTGTCTTCCCTGTTGATTGTCTCCCAGGTGTGTCTGGTTCCCTTGATTACCCCCATTTAGTCTCACCTGTTGTCTGTGTTCCTGTCTGGTCCTCATAGTGTATTCCCGTTGTCAGTCTGTTTCCTTGTGTTCCCTGTGCTATCATTGGATTTATCATTAAAACCACCATTCACCATCTTTATCCTGGGTCTGCCTGCGTCTCATCTTACCTCACCTAAACCTCACATCATGACACTCCTAACTGGATTTAAGTCAAGACTTTAACTAGGCCACTCCAAAGTCTTGATTCAAGGTTTTTCTTCATGCAGACTCTTTGGTGTTATCATATACAGTACAAGTCAACAGTCGTTTTGGACTTGAAACTCTTCCATTCAGGTTATTTTTGTCCATTTTTTTTTCTTTTTCTTGAATCATGAACATGGAGCTGGAGCTCCACATGTTGCCTCTTGGATTAAGTTTTGAAAGTTGATTAGGCTGGAGATTAAAACCCCCCACCAGCTCAATACGGTGGTCTGAAATGTTTCTGTTATTCAGTAAGATCAAGTTAATTAACTCTAATGATTAAAGAAGCCTGGGCCTCCATTCTGAAGCTGCTGCCCCCGCAACCCGACTCCGGATAAGCGGAAGAAAATGGATGAATGGATGGATGAATTCAATTCAGTTTATTGTTACACCAGTAATTCACAACAAATGTCATCTTGAGGCACTTTACCAAAAACAAGATTTTCAATTCAATCACACATAAATGGCTGTAAACACTATTTATATAATACCTTTCAGCAACAAGGCAGTTCAAAGTGCTTTACATTATAAAAATATAAAAATACAAAGTCATAGAACACAGTCAACTGAAGCATTACATTTTGTCAAGTGCTATTATTACATATGAGACTATTGCTATGTAATATCAATACATATATGTAATATGTATTGATATACAATAATGTATATTAATATATATTGATGTAGACAATAATGTTTTATTGATTGTGTATCAAAAGCAACTCTATACAGGTGTGTTTTTAGTCTACATGTTTTTAATATACATCTGAAATAACTTTTTCAACTCCTTTCAAGGAGTAAGACATCTTTCAAAGGAAAGATCTTAAAGTGAAGAGCTCTCTGTTGGATACTCTTAACTCATTTCCTGTCAGGTCCATATTAGTATTTCTGGACCAAGTCATGCCTCTGGAAGTACCTTGGTAAATGGGTCCTACCTGTCTTTATTGTAAAATGAAATTGAACTATTTATTAGAGTTTAAGCTCTTGACTATTAGGCTCTTTGCGCTTAATAAAAGAGTGAAGCAGACAGTATAGAACCAAAGAAGAATCAGGTACAAAAACAGAAATCAGTAAGTGGATCCAGCAAACCTCTAAAAGATGACCAGAGAAGATGCTTTCTATTTATGTTTATATTATATTTATTAACTTGTTTTCTCAATTGTTCTTGATCTGGCTTTTAAATTATTCAGGGATATATAGATAAAATCTGAAGCCAGTCTCCTTCATAAATTCAACTGGAATAGTTTATAAACTTTTCATTAGTCTGACATTTTCATAGGGAAACATTAATTTTGAGATAGAACAACTTTTGGGGATCGTTTGTGTTCAAATATTTGAAGTCTTAGCAAAAATCTTTGCTAACCACCTGGGGCTTAGCATAGTGATGTTCTGATCTCACAAAGTTTGAGGAAGTGAAGTCAGCATTGGATTACTTTAAAAATCCTTTCCACAATACATGAAAAGGATACAAAGCGGAGTGTAACTTGGTGGTGGCATAAGATCTAAACAGGAAACTAACTAAATGAGGAGAGGAGACATTTATGAAACACTCAGTTTCAGTAACTATAAACTGCAAAAGTTATTTATGCTTAGTTGCTCTTATAGTTACTAAAATAGTTACTTGCAGTAATTATTTAATTTAGAAAATTACTATTTTTTTGTACTAGATCACTTAAGTTGACTAACAACATCAGTCATCCAAAGCCCCATAATGCAGAGTTCCATGTGCAACATTTTCCTTATTGTTTTGAGATTAAATTACTCAAAATCTAAAATACAACTGTGTGAAATTTAAACTATTTGTGGGCAGCCTCTTATATTTGTGGATCCAAAGGTCACCTACAGATCAGGGCCTTCATGTATAACTTTTTAAGATGTATTAATTCTGCAGATAATGGCGATTATTGGTGATTAATTGAGCCTGAGTGAAATTGGCTTCAATTATTAAAGAATATAGTCAATATATAATTTACCACATTGGGAGAATTACTTTTGGATAGTAACTAAAACTAAAGACGGTGTTGACCCTTTTAGTCAGAACGGTACATTACTTTAGCTAACAATAGTAGTTCAGGAAGAAGGTGGAAAAGATTCATTGTTTTCACAGATTATGTGTCTCAACAAACTGTCACGACATGGTGACAGCTTTAACAAATATGGAGATTTTTTTTGTAATTAAAGTTACATACTGCAACTTGCATAAAACGCAACTACATAGCATTTTTTGAGAAGTCTGGATTGTTTTATGTGTATTTTGCACGTTGCTTTTGACTGTTGTTCATGAGACATTTTGGTATCTAAAACTAAGAAAAAAATGAAGCAATCTATACTTGCATACTGTATGTCGACTGATGCATGTAAAATTCATGAGCAGTAAATATTGTGCTAGTATTAATATTGGACCAAAGAAAGCAAGGCACTTGCAAGCCTTTACAATTGTGATACTTTTTATGGGTCACGTTATAGACTCAAGAAATTGTAACAGCAGCTGCTGTCATGGGGCCCAAGATTTCTGGCAGTGTCCCTGTGTGGATGTAATGTATCCTGATGTTTTAAGTCCTTAGTGCAGTGTTTTCCAACCACTGTGCCACGGCACACTAATGTACCATGAGTGGTCGTCAGGTGAGCCATGGAAATTATCCGGTTTCACTTACCGTATTTTCCGGACTATAAACTGCTACTTTTTTCCTACACTTTGAACATGCAGTTTTCTGTGGATTTTTCTTCAACCACCAGAGGGGGCTCTTAATCAGCAAGTGAATCATTGGAAGTCAAAATTGGAAATCAAAGAACATGCTAATTTTCATTTAGAACAGTGGCCCCCAAACTACGGCCCGCGGGCTGGATCCGGCCCGCCTCCACATTTGGTCCGCCCTCTGAACAATACCAGAGAGCATTCAGAGTTTTTTTCATTTACCGTATTTTCCGGACTATAAGCCGTTTATATGTGGATTTTTCTTCAACCACCAGGGGGCTCTTTAGCAGGAAGTGAATCACTGGAAGTCTTGGTTACTTGCCCGCCAACATTGAGCCCACAAGCAGCAAAATGAGTAAGAAACAGATCAGATGTCTTTGGAAAGTTTCTTTTTCAAAGGGGAAAAGACCCAGAGAAGAAACAGGAGGATGGATTTATCCCAGACCGGTAAGTGAGTCTCACATTACAAGCAGCTCTGCGTAACATGCAGCGACCGGCTTGAATGAAGTTTCAAGCTGCGCCACATAGAGACCAAGCAGGCTGTGCTCAAGCAACACAGCTGGGTGTTATTGTCTCCCATCACTCCCAGATGGAACCGTCTCGTTGCAGAGAAACAAGCTCAGGGCTCCCATTAGTCGTTATCGTGAGTTAAAATTTTCACAAAAGTAAAATGTTCGTTTTTGTGGCGCTTCTGTATATTATTTTGAAGGGATATATAAACGTTACCATAGCGACCAGAGTCAGAGCGTTTGGGCAGTGGTCGAGAGGAGATGAGTAGAGCTTGTGAGTCTTAAGTCTGGTTTAGACGGAAAGATTTAAGAATTGTCAATCGATTCTCCAAACCTCTGTGACCACAGAGCTGATAAAAGTTCGATGGTTCGTGTTCAGCCATAAGGCAGGAACCGATTCTACAAACATCCCGATTCCAGAGGATAATCCAGTAAAACCCCCAACATGGCGGGAATTTAGAATAACCAAACACGGATGACGATGTAGAAGCAATAGTGATGGTTTGTGGAGTCAT
>CAEGAF010043269.1:0-13853 GCA_903067075.1 Micropoecilia bifurca | reverse complement strand
AGGACAGGAGGACAGGAGAACAGGAGGACAGCAGCACAGGAGGACAGCAGGACAGGAGGACAGCAGGACAGGAGGACAGCAGGACAGGAGGACAGGAGGACAGCAGGACAGGAGGACAGCAGCACAGGAGGACAGCAGGACAGGAGGACAGGAGAACAGGAGGACAGCAGCACAGGAGGACAGCAGGACAGGAGGACAGCAGGACAGGAGGACAGGAGGACAGGAGGACAGCAGGACAGCAGGACGTCCGTCCGTCTGTCTGGCTGCCTCTTAAAGCCCACAAACACCACAGCCGCTGGTTCTCCAGCTGTCAGGGGAGGCCGACACCAACGCTGCTGCACCACAGAAACATTTCCAGCTGCATAAATGGCTTCACTGCAGCACAAATCACTTATTAATCTGATGCTTTCAGCTCTTTATTTTTCTTATTAAACAAACTGGATGACTGAAGAGGAGAGTTTATAGACAAATAAACATTATTTGCTGTTGTTGCACGTTTCAGACTCTGCATCTGTTTTTACTGTTTGTGCATAAAACCAAAAAATTCACAATCTTTTTTCTTTTTGATGATTTTCTGCTCAGTGGTAACTATAGTTATTATTTTTAGTCTTTTGTGCACATAAATGAGTTAAAATATATAGATGGTTTTCAAATTTTGCACAAGGAACAGAAAAAAATCTCTGCAAACAGTTACATAATGACATCTGTATAAGACTACTTAGTGAAAGAGCTGCACTTTCTGCACATTTATGAAAATTAGAACTGATAGTCAGCAGGATGGAAACCATCGATCTGCACTGATGGAGAAGAAACTGTGGATGGAGATTCATTTAGAAGCTTCATTCATTATCAGATAATAACCAGACTGGAAATGTGATCTTCGAATTAATGAGTTTCAAACTTCTCCATGTCGGGGTGTTTATGGTATGGAGAGAAAGTCAGCATGGGGAAAAACTCAGTGAATAATCTTTAAGGAGATTACTCAAGACAAGCATGAAGAGGAAGGTCAACAAAACAACCGCAGCTTCTCACCGACCCAACTTCCTGTCAGCAAAGATCCACAGCTCACTTAGATCATCTCAAATATGGACAAGAAACAATGAGCCACATGTTTGCTAATGGCTACAAATATCTGTAGCAATAGTGCAACTTTATGAGCAACATTTAATCAACTATTAGTAGAGATGTATGATTATATTTCAGCCCACATGTAAGGATTTATTCTTGTTTCCAAAAACATTGCAGGTACAAAAAGGCTACAAAGGGGGGAAATTTAAAAATATAGTGTTTGAGAGGAAAAGAAAAAATATGAAAAAAACATGTTATGAAAAAATTTTAAAAAAGGAGAAAAAATGGAAAAAGGAAATAAGAAAAAAAAAACTAAAGATTGTGAAAAAAGGGAGTAAGAAAACAAGGAATAAAACATTAAAAATGTTACAGTTGGGAAAAAGGAAAAAAGTAAAAAACGACAAAAAAACAAAACAAAAAAAGAGAAACAAGAAAAATGTTGTAGTTGATGCAAAAAAGATAAATAGAAAACAATATTTAGCTGGGGAGCAAAGGAAATTTTGAAAAAAAAAAAAAAAAGAAAATGAAATAACTAAAAGAAATTATATAGTAAGGAATGAAAGGGAAACAAAAATAAGGAAAAAAGTTGCATTTTGAAAAAAGAGAAAAATACAAAAAACAGGCAGTTCTAAAAATAAGAAAAAACTGAAAAAATATCAAAAAGAAAAAAAAAAAAAAGAAAATGAAAGAACAAATAATTATTGCATTGTATATTATAAAATCAAGCCATAAGAATTAATTAACGTCTTATTTTGTTGCTCCGAAGTTTCCTGACATGAGGTCTGAGTTCCCAGCTGCCTCCCTCCAGCTAATGAATATTCAGAGCCTTTATTAGCCTTTATTAGCATATTGCTGAAGATATTTGTGACAGAAACGTCAGGCGCAGAGGAAGCGCTGAATCAGAGGAGCCCAGAGAGAAACAGATGGTCCAGCAGAGACAGCAGGACGGCATTCATTACGCTGGACGGGACAGGAAGCGCAGACAGGAAGGTGGAGCCAAGGAGAAACTAGACAAACCTCCACTTTCAACTAGTTTGGCTTCATTACAGCCAAACTACTGTAACTCTGCAGGAAACAACAACAGACATAATGTCTATTAAATAAGATATTTGACAGGAATACATTGTTTTCATCAGGCTGTTTTACCTTTTTACAGTAAAAACTATATCAAATAAGGATGAAAAACTTATTTTACACTGATGGACGTTTTAGTTAAAGTACTTTTTAAATTCTGGATTTCCGTCAGTTTTTCTTTAATGCTCAAAGTAACATTATTGCAGATCCTTTCTGGTCCAGATAAAACATGTTTATGTCTCTGCTGATGATTTTCACTCATTTTTAGTAACATTTCTGCTGTGATTGCACGTCTGTTTCTCTACACCCACATACCGCTCTGTAAATAGTCTGTTGTGATTTTACATTTTATAAAATCTCCCAACTCAGTTCCACATCTCTTGGGTCACAGAATAATTCTATTCTAATAATATCAATATTTTTTTTATTATAATTGTGTACATTGTGTTATTAATGCTATTATTATTGTTATTCTCAGTGTTGATTTTTCTATATTTTCTAACACATCTTGAACTTTGTTTCTGTGAACCTTCATATCTTAATGCTGCTGTTAAACCTAAACTTCCCATCGGTGGGACAATAAACTCTAATTATATTTATATGAAATGGTTGGAAGTGTCACTCGCCGTGTTTCCATACAAACATGCACAAAACCTCAATTTAAATATTCAGCTAAAGTTACACAATTTTGCATATTTAGTGTTGACATTAAATAAGAAGCAATTAAACTCAGGTGAACAATTTTGTTCAGGCAATAAGTCATTAAAAACATGCAGCGCCATCATCCTCCAACTACTTCCTGTTGTCTTCGTCTTCGTGGGTTGTGTGAAGTGGCAACATCTGGCTACAACTTGTGTGATGCAAAAAAACCCAATTTCGATATTGAGAATTTATTTTCAAGATGTCAAATTGCTCAAAGGAAACACAGCCAGTGTTTACTTTATGTCTCTGCTCCCGCCATGTTTTAATCAGGAAACAAACCAATAAATCAATCAATCCTCACCACTTCCTGTAAAAACCGAGTCCAACACATCCTGCCAGTACCATGAGTTTTTTCTTATTCATCTGCATGTCAGTGGATTGATGAATGAGCAGCTCTAACTTGGTCCGTAACGACCTGAGATCCGGGCCCAAACAGAACCGCTGTCTCAGCTCAACCCAGGCTGGATGTGACTGACCTTCGGTGACCCGGTAAAGTGCAGGCTCACCTGAAACTCAGCGCTTTCCCCTCTGTGACCTTCTGCTGGACAAACTGCTGCCGGAGCGAATCAATATCCTGATTGATCCTGTCTGAACTCAACACATCGCCTCTAAAGGGGGTTTATCCACCAGGGGGAGCCATAGCACCAGAGAGAAAAAAGGAGACTTCCTGTCTGCAGACTCCTCTGCTTGAAGGCCTCTTACACACCAATAAGTGTTTTAATGTTGTGGTTTAGTCTAATTAAGGTTTGCTCGACTCTCTGAAGGTCCGCAGCATTTCAGTCACTTTGGACTTTGTTTCTTTTTCAGATCTGCTGCTGTGTTTGGATCACAGCCTGTCAAAAGCTGCTCATGTATTTAGTGATGATCATTTTCAGAGGGATTTGTAATATTTAAAGGATCATAGAAAGTTTGGAGTTAAGATCAGGTTCCTAATTTATTTATCTGTACAAAGTGTCAGACAGATCTAGATGGAGCTGAAAACACAATAAATCTCTCAGAAGCTAAACGCTCATCTTTGTCTGTGCTTTGCTGCCCCCTGCTGGATCTTTTTTGTAACTTTTTTACCAGCCCACAGTAAAGCCGTTTTCTGCTCTGTAGATGTAAATGAGGCTTCAAGGTTTGTTGTTGCATCCATATTGTAACAGTGATAAATTTCCCAGTCTGTGATGAATACACATATAAACAACTTGGAATGAAACGAGACACCATTTTCATTTTTTTATTGCTATTAACATTTATTAATGCCAAAAAAGAAGCTTGCAAATCACAAAGACTGAGAAACAATGAAGTTTAGGATGTTAACTGGATTTAGATCAACTTTAAGATTAATCTTGATAATCCTAAGGGAATTTTTCAAGAAAATTAGCTTTCAGCAAACAAAATTCTCTGAAATTAAATTGTCTGGTTGGAAATAGTAAACCAAGGAAAGTGGCTATAATAAGAAAATGCAAAAAGCATAAATGGAAGCTGCAGTTGGACACTTTGCTACTCTGTTTTGAGGCAAGGCTTGGGCTTGGACAGCGGCTCACACCGGGCTCTCTTGGCCCAGACCTGACCCATCTGGACCCCGTGGTAAAACCCGGAGATGGCGGCTGATCTCTTCTCTCCGTCCTCATAGGAGCGTGTGAGCCGGGCGGTGAACGGAATGTCCACCCTGAACATGAAACCAACCATTTCTACTCTGCAGCGGTGGTTTGGCGGCACGGTGAGCTTTTCTTTGACAGAGTGCAGCTCCTCGTCTGTCACCGTTTCTCCTGTAAGGCTTTGAAATGAACGATCGGCGGTGACACCAACATGTCCCTCCATGATGATCGGGATTCCTGCCCTGAATGTTGTTCTCACTCTGGACCTGAAGAGGGAGCTGGTGTCCCACTGCCGCTCATTTGTCATTTTTTCACTCAACGTAACTTTCTTTGCCACCGGCCTGCAGGAATAGTTGTCGATGACGGAAACTTTTATGGTCTTTGGAGGCAATTTTATGATTTTTCTGGGATCTGGTTTGTATTTGACATCAGAGATCACGTTGCTTTCAGCCTTCAACTGGGTCAGAACCTCATAGCGCCTGATATACCAATACTGCTTCCTTTTCCAGGGGAGATAAAAGCATTTATCTTTTGGATACACCATCCCCAATCCGTACTTGTTCTTCCCCACCAATAGCTCTTGACTGGAGCAGGTTCTGATTGAATTCTTTGGAACAGAACCATAAGAACCTTCCTTCCACTCCAGGATCTCAAAACTATCTTGATTCACCAGGACTTGAAAAGAGGAGGATCGGCGCTCTGTCTTATCAGGGTAGTGGCAGTAAGGGCCTTTTCTGGGGTTGTAAAAACCTGCACGGCATCTGACTTTACAGATGAAGTCGGTTCGAGCTTCATACTTGTTGTAAATAGAAACGGCTCCATTAGGAAGGAAACCCTCCCATTTCACCCACTGCAGCTTCCCATCAGGCATGGAGGAGGACGAGTCCAGCTGCCGTTTCTGTCTGAACCTAGCAGACGTTTTTATTAGGACGTCTTTCTCCAGACCCAGTTCCAGCGAGGAAACTGAAACAGTAAAGAGAAAGGCTTTAATTAGGCCGTTTCTGGCATCGTTTCACCTTTTAACCGTCTGCCTGTTTTGAGGCGCCAAGTGGGAAAATCAGACAGTTTTTTGTTAAATACATATTTAACTTACTTTTATCACAGTTTCATTATATATAAAATGGAAATGTAACATGCTTACATTTCACAAAACTGATACACATCTAAATTTAGATATTAAATCTAAATGTTTGCTCTCCAAAGTTACCAAAAAACTAATGTGGAATTAATGTTAACATACAAACATGAAAAACTTACATTTATACATATTACTTTGAATATAGATTTCAATTTCACACACTTAGACGTAAGATATGACGTCTATATTTAAATTTAGATTTGCTAATATTTTGTGAAACATAACCATGGTTACACATGACAGTTTTATCAGACATTTCCATTTATGTGAGATAAAAGTGAGCAAAACATGAGAAAAGTAAGCTAAATATAAAAAGAGCCTTCAGCTGGTGGTGATGGAGAACATTAATTGTACTTTTTGCACCTGGAGGCTGGTTCTCCACGCTGTCCTGGATGCTGCCTGCAGACAGAACCAGCAGCAATAAAACAGACAGCTGCAAGAAAAACATAACATTTACCATCTTAACATTTTTCTGATGACATAAGATTTTAGTATAAGTTTCAAAGCATAGACAAAAGTTATTTTTCTGAATAAAAAAAGGGAAATTAAATGTTTTTATTTCATGGTTCTTCACAGATTTGTTGTAGATGGTGAAAGCTCTGGGTAGGAAGGATCTCCTGTAGCAGTCTGTACTACAGCAGCCTTACAGAAGCCTCTGACTGAAGGTACATCAGTGTTTAAATAACTGATGTAAAAATTAAAGGAGGGAGTAGGAAACACTGAGAAAAGGCAGAAATCCCCTGTAATAATATCCACTTCCAATAAGTATATGATCCAAGATCAATTTTAATGTAGGTAAGATACTGACTGTTAATAAGAGAAACTCTCCACAAAACTCTAGAGTGTCAAAGAAGATTAAAAAAGTAAATAATTTTCTACATTATAATTGTTGATTAGTGACCAAAACATTGAACACAGATACAAACGGCTGAAATGAGCTTCAGTCTGAATTAGAGCAGCTGCTCAGCACGTCTTCAACTCGTTCAGTAAGATGGTCAGATGGTCAGAGTAAAAGAAAAGACAAAGAGACACAAAAAGATGGTGAATTTTATTTTACCATTTCTGTCCAGGGAGGCCGTCTTCGCCGACAGCTGTAAAAAAACAAAACGTCTGTTATTAACTACAAAAATAAAGATAAAAGTCTTATTTGTAAAGGTAACCTTACCTGAATTAAATTACGAGTCTTTTTATCAGATGGACAAACAGGACACCAAGTTTTTCTAATTTTGCTGATAAATGTGTTTCTTTTTATGTTTTCTGAAGCTCAAACACCAGAAGGAGGATTTTCTAATGAGCCAATCAGTGATTGATTTGTTCTCCTCAGAACCAAAAAAAGACAAAACTTCAACGTTTTAAGGCCTAAAACCATGACTGGCTGTTTTTTAAGATCCTAATCTAAAAACCACCATTATTCATCTAAAACATTTCTATATTTGGAGTCTGTCTGTCCTGGTTCTGGCAGCAGCTCAGTTTATGTTTATTGAGATCCACATTAGAATCAGCAACATCAGTTATCCTTCAGTTTACAAAGAAAAACATTTTACATATAAAAATCATATTACAGATGAATTTAAATATGAAATCTAAATGCTTACAACATCATGAAGAATGACTTTAACAGATGGCATTTCCATCACTTTTAAAGAGACACACAGACTATGCAGTTTAAACACAGTTTAAACTGCATAGTCTGTGTGCAGTTTAAACTGCATTTAAATAAACTGCACACAGTGCAGTTTATTTAAATGCAGTTTAAACTGTGTTTAAACACAGTTTAAACTGACTATGCAGTCTGTGTGTCTCTTTAAAGTTCTCTTTAAAGTGTGTCTCTTTAAAGTTTAATCACAGTTTAAACTGTGTTTAAACTGTTTAAATACAGTTTAAACTGTAGGATGCCAACCAAATGCATGTAAACCTTTGAATTTGAGCAAAATTACCAAAAATATATATAAAAAAAATCTTCAAGGTTTGTGGCATTTCGCAAGTAGAAATCAAATCAGATTTTATTTGAATAGCACATTTCAAAGTGTTTTACATAAAAAACCCACAAAAATACAAAGTCATAGAAACACAGTCAACAGTTGAAACCTTACATTTAGTCAAGTGGCCTGGTTCATTTTTCATTGAGTTTCAAAGCAGGTGGATTTTAGTCCAGATTTAAAGGCTCTCAGTGTTTCAGCTGTTTTGTTGTTTTCTGGAAGTTTGTTCCTGAATTATACAAATAATTTTGGTTATTATAACTAAACCAAAAGAAGGAAAGTTTGGTCTGATTTGACTTCAGACAGGGAGAAAAAATGTGTTTGTCTTTTCATACAATGTGTGTATTTTCAACTGCAGACATATGAATATATATATAAATGCATATAAACACATTTTTAAACAGATGAGCTGCACTTTATTTATGCTGTTTCTAAATACAAATTCAAATAGAAAAACAACAAACAAATAGTTATGAAGTTTCCTCCTCTGCTTGTTACTGATAGATTATCTCATTTATCTGTTACTCCTTCCTGTTTCTCTGTTCCTCATTTGCTTTAACACTGTTTGTCTCTTTGCTAACCAGAAACATGACACAGGTTTTATCACAAACTGCATCTTGAGGCCACTGGGCAGCAACTGTGAAAGGAAACATGAGGTGAGAAACACGAGGTGAGAAATGAGGTGAGATGGCAGCAGCACTGAGTTCGTTCTGAAAGCAAACCAGCCGTTTAATATTTTAAGTTATGAAAACTTACAGCTGTGCATTAAACATCTTTTTTCTGGTTCCTTTCTCTCATTAAAACTTTCGATTTCTAAATTTTTGATTCTAAAAACAAAACTTAGAAAGTAGAAACAGTGGCTGCGATGTTTCCACCAGTTGGTCTTCTGCATAAATTAGAAAAATGTTAACAATCTTGATGCGACTGCTAAACATTAATCAAATTATTTTAATGCTTTACAATTTATACAACTAAAGGATTATTTCTAAATCCTTTCTTAGGGCAACAAGACAACATCCTGCAGGATTTACTGAATATTTTGGCCCATCCGGTTGTGTCTCTTGTTACCTGAATGGATTTGCACAAATAAACAAATACACAAAACGACACAGAAGTGTAATAAACTAAACAGCATTTAACATCATAGTTGGTTTGTACTTTTCAGGTCACACTCGTCTAAAATGGCCTCAAGATCTTTGTCTCCCAACAAAGAAACAAATCGATGTTCCTCTTTTAAGAACTCAAGACATGAAAGTTCAACAAATGCAGAACAATGTTTGAAGAGGCCTGACTAGGTTATGATACATTTAGCATATTTTAAATAGTTTTGGATCAAGTAATCACAGCTAAAACCTATTAAATGCTTTCAGTAATGAAGGTTTTAATCTCCAGTTGCCATCAGTTGTCCTGGATTATCTGACCTTACATTGATTCTGGTTGGTTAAAAGTTAAACAAACCATCCATCCATTTTCTTACCCCCTTGTCCCTTAATGGGGTCAGGAGGTGCTGGTGCATCTCCAGCTTTGTTCCGGGTGAGAGGCGGGTCACCTGGACAGGTCACCAGTCTGTAGCAGGGCAACACAGAGACACACAACCATTCACACACCTAGGGACAATTTAGAGAGACCAATTAACCTGACACTCATGTTTTTGGACTGTGGGAGGAAACTGGAGAACCTGGAGAAAACCCACCATGAACAGGGAGAACATGGAGACTCCATGCAGAAAGACCAGGGCTGGGAATTGAACCCAGAACCTTCTTGCTGCAAGGTAACAGCTCTACCAACTCGCACTGTGCAGCTCTAGTTAATCAAACCAACACAAAATATTCAGCTTTAATAATTTCTCCTTTTGCTTTCTGTGTAATTTCCTAGTGAACATCCAGAAACTTTTTCTCAGAAGCCACCCTGTCAATTAAATATTGTATTTTCAAAGATTGTTTTTAGCAGCAAAAATGTAATGTTCCTACTTCCAGATCATAAAACACACATCCATATTTTCCCTGAACCCCCCAATCTTCGGTAAATGGTTCTTTCCTGCCTGAGGCTTCAGAGTGATGCAGCAGTCAGTGGAAGACATGAACGATTGTGACAGTTACTCTGCTGCTAAGAAAAGTTATGCAATCAGGTTTTCAAAAAAGAGAGAGAGAGGCAGAGAAAAAGGCAACTTTTAAATGTTAAAGTTTTTCTTTTTACTTTTTAATTTCTTTTTATTCTCACTGTTTTTTTAACCTCTTTGTCTTTCTCACTGTTTATTCAATGTCACATGCTGATTTTATTTGAATTATATAAAGCACATTGAAATGAACTTTGAACTTTGAAATGCCTTGCTGCTGAAATGTGCTATATAAATAAAATTTGATTGATTGATTGATTGAAGAGTGTTTATCTATAACCCAGGTTTTCTCCGAGGTGGAAAGACTGTGTGAGATTATCAACCATTTAGCATAATTAGCTTAGCTACAGACTACTGTTTGCCTAGCATTTAATGAATTAAGGGAAAAAACTTACCAACATATTCATATATTTAACTTGTTCCTGTCCCTTTTACCACTTAACAGGTGAGCCAGACAGCAGCAGCTCTGACCCACGTCCCTCCTGACCCGTCCTCTCCTCAGTGAAATTAAAGCTGCAGTAACTTTTACATTATTTTTTTTTCACATATTTTTTAAAACTGTCATTATGTTGTGACAGTATGGTATAAGAGGTAATCTGTGAAATTCAGTTTCCTCTGCTTTCTCCCAGTGCTAGAAACAACCAATCAGAGGCAGGAGAGTTTTAGTGCTGTCAATCACAATCTCATGTAGTGCTGCTCGTCTTTCCTCCCCCTCGATTTGTGCCATGCTGCAGCTAGCATAGCACAGAGCTGTGCAGATTCAAACTGTGAATGCTCAGTTTAGTTAGCATAGCTACCAGTGACGGCAGATAAACAATTTCTTGTAATAAGTTGTTTCTCCACTGTGAATGAGGATGATTGACAGCGCTAAGACCCTCCTACTGGTTCTTATTGGTTGTTTTTTTCAGAACGGTGCATTACTTTCGCAATGCAAAGTAATGCATTGCTAAATGACAGCTTTAGCAAATATGGAGAAAACATTTTTTATTAAAGTTATGTACTGCAGCTTGAATAAAATGCAACTACATAACATTTCTGAGAAGTCTGTATTGCTTTATATGCAGTTGCACGGTTTTTTTTTTACTTGATACATTTCAGTATCTAAAACTAATAGAAAAAATTAAGCAACTAATTTAAAAAAATAAGCAACCTACTTACATACTGAATGCATTTTGAATTTTTTTGGATGTAAAATTGATGAGCAGTAAATATTGTGCTAATTATCAGTATTGAACCAAAGAAAGCTTCTGTAGTCAATAAAAATTGTAACAGAGTCAAAATATTGTAACAGTAGCTGCGCTGGGGCAGCTACCGTCTGCCCTCTGCTGTGAAACTCAGGAAATTACCAGAAATGGTCAGATTTTTATAGCATCGTCTGGTTAAAAATTCAGAATCTGGCAAAAATGTATGTATAATAAAATGAAAACTTAAAACTGGTCGGACAGAATGTGGCTGTTAGAGGACTTGTGTAGAACCAATGTTATCTGTCAGCAGAAAAAGAATGAGTGACAGAAATGAAGATTTAGGGTAAAACAAACTGAACCCAAGAAATCATTAAAAGCTATAAAAATGAACAAAGAGAGATAAACTGAACATGGCAGGACCTTTCTAAAATTACTAAACAGAAATTATATGTAAAAAAACAAACATAAAGAAACACAAACACCAGTGGATTATGACATAAGCATTTTAATAGTGCATCAAAATTGTTTGCCATAATTTTATTTGATCTTTGCAATGCATTTAAAGCAGCTTTTATAACAGGATCAGACAGGAGGAACTGAGAATGAGCTGAATATGAACTGGTTGGATCAGAGGGAGGAGAAAATATGACATAAAATGCTAAATAATAGACACAATTAACTAGAACTGAATTAAAGGAACCTGGAGAGACGAGTTCATCTTTAACAACAGACTGTAAAACATAGACAATGAATAATGGAATTGAACCAGAATGAAACAATAAAAACATCAAAACATCCCAGAATCATAACAACCTGAAGTTTTTACATTATAATTTAGCAAAATAAGTCGTTATTGCAACTGTAGATGTGAAATTTACACTTCACTTTTCTGGTATTTTTTTAATCATGGAAACATTTATTCCATTTACCTGATAATCAACTTATTCTTTTATTACAATGTGTTACTCAGCAGGTATTGAAGCTTATATTCATTAATTGAGTGAGATCTGTATCTGGAGGATTACATGTTCTGATCAGCTCCATCTATCACACAACATCTGGTTCCAGGTTTTTGCACCTGGAGCTGCAGAATCTCACAAATAACTCAAAAAACCGAAACTGTTGAAAGTAACTCAGATTCATCAGATGCTTTGTTCCAGACAGCTTGTTTGTTTGCAACCTGAGTTTTGGTTTAAATCTGTATAACTGCATGTAATCAGAACAGATACCAGGTCTGACTGAATGCTGATCGCTGAAAGTTATTGTTTGCATTTTATTAAGGTTTGGTTGGTTTTTAACTGCTGACTCGTCTTTGATCTGTCACATCATGAACCTGGTGAAGACGTGTTTTCATCAATCCAATGTACAGGCTGCACTAAACCAAAGACCTGGACTGGGAAACACTCAGCTGAGCTATTTCACTCCTGCTGATTACAAGCATAAAGATTATGAATTAAAAAGCATAAATGAAGCTGGAGCTCTAAATCAAAGGCCTGGTAAAACTGTGCTAACCGCGTATTAGCAGCTATTCAGCACTCCAGATGTTCTACATGTTTTCAGAAACGCGTTTGGAATTAGACAAAGGTTTGCATTTTTCCATCTCAGCCCTAATATTTCCAACTTGGACTCCATGATACGTTCCAGAGATGATGACTGATCTGGTCTCTTGGTCTTCGTAGATGTGACTCAGGCGGGCGGTGAAGGGAATGTCCATTTTGTACTTATAACCAACCATCTTCACTGTGCAGCTGTGGTTTGGTGGTATGGTGAGCTGTAATGTGACAGAGTGGGAGATCTGCTCTGTCCAGGTGTTTCCACCTGAGAACGTATGAGTCGTCTCAACACCGATTTCAACAGTTGCTCCTGCAATGCCTGGAATTCCTGCTTTGATGGATTGTTTTGAAGAAAATCCGATGGAGGAGCTGATGTCCCACCGTCTCACATCTGTGGTCGTCTTAGTCAGAGAAACCGTCTGCGTCACAGGACTGAGGGCATAGTTAGTAGCAGTAGAGCTTTGGATGGTTTTTGGAGGCTCTTTGAAAATCATGTCTTTCTTTATGTCATATTTGACATGAGAGATCAGATCTTCTTCAGCCTTCAACTGGGTCAGAACCTCATAGCTCCTCTTGTACCAATACTGCTTCCCTTTCCAGGGGAGATAAAAGCATTTATCTTTTGGATACACCATCCCCAGTCCGTACTTGTTCTTCCCCACCAATAGCTCTTGTCTGGAGCAGGTTCTGATTGAATTCTTTGGAACAGAACCAGAAGAACCTTTCTTCCACTCCAGGATCTCAAAATTGTCTTCATTCACCAGGACTTGAAAAGAGGAGGATCTGCGCTCTTTCTTATCAGGGTAGTGGCAATAAGGGCCTTTTCTGGGGTTGTAAAAACCTGCACGGCATCTGACTTTACAGATGAAGTCGGTTCGAGATACGTACTTGTTGTAAATAGAAACGGCTCCATTAGGAAGGAAACCCTTCCATTTCACCCACTGCAGCTTCCCAACAGGCATGGAGGAGGACGAGTCCAGCTGCCGTTTCTGTCTGAACTTAGCAGACGTTTTTATTGGGACGTCTTTCTCCAGACCCAGTTCCAGCGGGGAAACTGAAACAGTAAAGAGAAAGGCTTTAATTAGGCCGTTTCTGGCATCGTTTCACCTTTTAACCGTCTGCTTGTTTTGAGGCGCCAAGTGGGAAAATCAGTTTTTTGTTATATACATATTTAGCTTACTTTTGTCACAGTTTCATTATATATAAAATGGAAATGCAACATGCTTCAGTGATTCTTGAAAATAGGGACAAAATGGGTTTTAATTTTCCCATAATTTTTTTTGTCATTTCTCAAATTTATGTATACAAATATGTCAAATAATGTTTTGGAAATGTAAAGATGCTGAGGTTCAAGCTCCCAGTTGCAACATTTAAAAAAAAATTACATTTTTAATCGACCTGACCCAGAACGTTGTCATCACCATCTGACAAAAATAAATAAAAAATAATTTTTAAT
>CAEGAF010043258.1:0-40545 GCA_903067075.1 Micropoecilia bifurca | reverse complement strand
ACACACACACACACACACACACACACACACACACACACACACACACACACACACACACACACACACACACAGACAGCCTCTACAGAACATACTGCTGGACTTGGCATTACTCCATATTTTCTATCAGTACATCCAATATATTACATTACAATGAACATGCTGAACCATTAATGTACTTTATTCCATCTGTCAACACTACTTGGTGTTAGTTGCTCTACTCCACTGCTCAATCTAGGGCCAAAGGGGTAAATACTTTGATACACTGTGAAGTAATAAGCAAGACTCACTCAAGTAATTAGATTTGCTTGGCTGTGATCCCGTTACTGTAAAGAAAAGCTTTCTGAAGAAGGAATGAATGCTAAATAGTTCTTGACTCATTAATATGCTTAATTTAGAGGAAACCAGGGTTGGCAGGTTCTTACGCGTGTAGCCAAATTGACAGATTCATGTTTTCACACCGTCAAGGTTGGTACATTGCCAACAGAAAATGTTCAGAGCACCTCAAGTTTTTGTTTCATTATGGTTCAAAAATCATTTTTCAGACATTCCTCTGTTCGGTTACCCAGAGGAATTCTGAATCATTCCCAAGACTATCGAGTCATAATGAAAATAATCTCTTAAACAGATAGTCTCTGTAGAATATGCCTGAAGATTTCTCTAGAAAGCCCCCAGACAGCAAAATGATCACAACTGGTGCTATACAAAGCAGTAGAATTATTTCCCCAATGTTAAGATCAGGATTGGACCTCTGTGGCGCATTTGATAAGCTTACAATACATATATCACATAGAAAACCAAACAAGAATGCTGGATATAAACTTGTATTAATCTACTTATAGTCTAAATTGTGGAGTTGGTAGCTTACTCTGTTCAGGAAAGAAAGAAAGTAAGGTGTAAAAGTTCATTAAATTGCAACTGGTGCAGCACACTGCACACAGTCCTGCTTCAATAATATAAATCTCACATTCCAGACAACTTGCACTTGACTCACCCTGCGATAACAAGTGACAAAATGGAGCTGGGAGAGGTTAAAAAAACTGCAAAAGGGAGAAGAAACATTGCTTACTCAAATTATTGTCTAAAAGTGAAAACAGTAAAATCTTAATTAAAATATATCAGGTTTACTTTGGGATCTGGTCTCTAATTAAAGTTAATTGGTCTGGTTGGATACGGCTCAGGGCGGGTCGGGTTGGACTGTTTTAAGCCTGATGTAAATACGACAAAAACAGAGTAGCTGTGACTCAATGAGCAGCGTTCCCTTCTCCATCCCTAGGAACGGATCCAGCTGCAGACAGAGATCGTTTCATGAGTGAGGAAAGGGTGGAATAAAACTTTCCCTTCCAGTTCATAATTTTCTGCCCCACCTTACACCAGCTGCCTTACAGCAGCCTGTCAGTGTCCCACCAATGCTTCCTCTACCCTAGATATTTGAATTTATTTTCTTGTAGAAGCAGCCAACTCACCCTAGAGGTGACAACTCATAATGACCTCAGATTTGAAGGTTGTTCAAATCCCAGTTTTTTCATACTGTTGTAAACTGTCCCAGTGCCTCCAGGTTGATGTAGGGCAGCAGCACTACATCAACTGCAAAAAGGAGCATTTAAGCTTGAAGTCTCAAATGGTAAAGTCTGAACTAGGATCTTCCTGGCTGCATTTAGAAATCCTGTCCATGAAAGTTACAACTAGAATCAGTGACAAAGGGCAACACTGGCAGCGTCCAGAACAGTCTGAAAACAAGTTTGACATTTACAACAGCAATGCAAACCAAACTTTTACTGTACTTGCAAGAGGTCCCATTTGGTTTTCATACCATTAGAACAAAAATAACAGTGGATAAACATTTGTGCCTCTGACAGATTCTCTGAGACAGAGGCACACGCTCTAAGCTTACAGAAGCAGCCGAGCCTTGGTAGTGACATTTAGGAGGATCAGCAAAACCCAGACATTTAGTTTTACCTAAACTTTCTGTCTGCAGGAACCTTACTTCTGTGCAACTTATGTCTTCTCTCTCTCTTGCACCCAGAATAATTGACAATTTTATCAATGCTTTAACCCATCCTTTACTTTACATACTTGGCCTCCTCCTGAACACTAAATTTACAATCCTGGTTTCTATTTCACCTCAGCTGGTGCATTCTCCTTGAGATTTGTGGTTTTGTCATGTCAAAACCACAAATTATATTGTAATTCACAGGATCTTTTTAATGATAGACCAAGACAAACAGAGTACATTTGTGAATTGAATGGGATTAAAAATTAGTAATAATTCTTAATTTTATTACTATAAGAATTAGAGAAGATTGTGATTTGAATTCAGCCCACCTGAATCAAATTTTGCAAAATCATGTATTTTGTTTTTGTTTTGTTTTTTGCAGGATGTCTCTACAAGTGTTGCACTGAAATATTTCTCCATTAAAAAAACAATAAAATAAAAAAATAGGTCAAGCTTAGACAGATTGGATTGGTGGTCCTCTAAGCAGCACATTTCTCAATTAGATTTATAGATTAACTTTGCGATTCTAAAATGAATTTGCTTTGATCTAAACTATCCCATCAGTGCTGTGATGACTGAGCTACATGATGTTTGTTTCTTTAATGCTGTCTAAGAAACCACTTACCCTTCCACAGAACAGCTGAATTTATGCTGAGATTAAAACACTTAATTTTTTTAACTTATTAGATGAATTCTAAAGGTCACTCGTTGTACCACATTTTATTTTGAGGCTGATTACCATCAACCTGTCCAGGGACTACACATGCAAGTGGAAATTAGTTTGAATTTTTTTGCTACAAACTGGTACCAGGCATCTTTCCTTTGAAAAGGTCAATGAAACGCTGACCATTATCTCTGTGTACAATAAAGAAAGGTCCTGGTCTAAAACCCAAGATTAGAACTTGAAAATCATGCAAGATTTTCTTTTAAATTCATATTTAATTATTGTTGACTTTCTACTATAAAATTAAATCCCATTATAATACATCAACGTTCATGTTTGCAATGTGAAAAAAGGCAGTATATCTTTTAAAGGTTTAGGCAAACTAGTTAGAAAACACTAAGCTTTCTCCTGTATTGACGTAAACCAGGCTCTTGTACATGATTGACAGTCATTTACAAAGAACTATTCCACACTCCAACTTAGGCTAAACAGGTTACACAAGCAGTGTTCAGCCAGAGCTGAAAATCATCTTCCTTCAAGACTTTAAGAAAGGGGAGGACACATAATGACAGCAAGTGAAACCAAGGACCTGGCAAAACTTACTGAATCAGAAAATCAGTCCCATTACATTACCCCCAAAAGGGCCTGTTTTTGTGCATTTCCTCTCGTAATCACGGCTCAGAAACAACATCACCATGGGAGGAAACCAGCCTCTTTCGCTGCCCCGTGTTTGAAGGACACATTTTAAGACGGAACAAAACACGCATAGAGCCGAGTCTCTTACAAAGAGCCTGTTCAGCTCTTTGTGAGAAGTTTCACAAGGCCAGTTTTGGTTCTTTCTGTCTTTGTACAAGGCTTGCCTTTCACGAGGGGCTGGGAAAAGCCGGTTCAGGTAACAAGTTTTCAGAACCCAAAGCTGAGGGAGTGGGTCAGTGTTGAGTGGTGTAATGGAAGGGGAACCCCTGAGATGGACACAGTGCTGAAATAAACATTGTGATATAGAGATGGGAGATAGGAAAAGCTGGGAAGAAGTGCAGTAACGCAGCATTACAGAGCCAAATGTAATGTTTGCTAGCTAGAAAAATGAAAACCATATAGTGGACTCACCAATTCACATTTTTTTTCCTCTAAAACATAAATTATTGAAGGAAAATGTATCTATCTGCTAGAGTATAATACATAGAGGAAAGAAAATGCAGCTTTGGAAGTGAAAATATCTAGTCAAAATGCTACTTGAAACTCTATTAGCTGGCATTTGCAAATTTGCATAGTTAGCCAACTTTAATTTCATTAGAGAAAAAAATATGTCAGTAAAAAAAACAGTTTTTGTTGGACAATATTAAAAGTTTGTACCAAGAAATCCTTAAAAATACATTTCTTAAAATCTCTACTTTTTTATGTTGCTCATACATGTATGACACTTCAATAAGTAATCTTTTATGTTTTTACAAATTTTACATATACACTTAATGTCTGTATGCTGTGAGAGTGGGAAAAAAATCTTGTTTATGCACACAATCCTGGCCAATAACTGATTCTGAGACTTCCTGTTCCCTGAGGGCATGGAAAATATCACGTGGCAAAGGCCAATGTCTTGGAAAAGAACAGAGTGAGCTATCTAGCAATGACAGATGCTTTTTATTCTTTATATGTGATAAATTTTTGTTTGTTTGTTTGTTTGTTTGTTTAACAGCTCCAAGCTTAAACTCATTTATGATTTAAAAAAAAGTTTAAAACTGGCATGGAAGAGGAAAAGCTTTTTTAGGTCCCATCATAATAAATTTGTAGACTTTATCAAACTTAACAGGAACTATAACTATGATTGGACTTTTAGGTTCAAGTATCTGGTTTGAATCAAAGTGTACTTATGTGGAAAAGCACCCCATGAGTACTGTACAAGTATCTGATGAAGTGGGCTTGTTTTTACTTCAATTGGCCAGGGAACCCTATTAAAGTTCCTGAAATGATGAAATCAAATGCCAGAAGATTCAAATGAAAACTGGCCATCACTAGCTCTTTCAGCAGTATGATGAGCCAAGATATTTTGCTAAATCAAGACAAAATCTTATAGAAAACATGTACTGAGCTGAAGAGGACAGACATGAAAAGAAACTGGAGAAAATAGTCAAAGATCCTTATCTGTTTATTCTTATGAACTATTAAGTGTACAAAGGGTTATTCAAAGTATTACAGAGGTGCCAATATTTTTGAAATGCTTGTAAAAACTACATTTAAAATTTTTTTCCTCCTATAAAAAAAAATTCACACAAATAAAAATATTGGGTTTTGATTTTGCTGCTCCAGTTAAAAACAAATTTATTTCTTTTCACACATCTTTACTAGTGGAGCAAAGACATGTGGAGGATGTTCCTTTTAAAAATATCCTACAAACCAGATTCTGCTAAACTGAAAAAAAAAATCCACAAAAAAATACACTAATTGAGTCATATCCATGCATTTTTAAACATTTATAATTTTCTTTCTTCATGTGCAAGATTAAAACTGAGAACCTGTCTCTAGTAATCTTGCTCAAAAACAACCAAAAGCGAAAGAAAGCTTTTAAAAATGCTTTTTATAAAGGTAATGAACAGAAATCTTTTTTTTCCCTCAGACTGAAAATGTTCATCATAATTTTGCTATTAAACTTTCCACCCCCACTTTCTTTAAAGACAAATGCGGAGAAACACGTCGAACTAACGTCTCCGACTGCAGTCTAGAGGTCAGTTGACCGAAAATCAATCTCTCTTTTGAACTCTCTCCTCCTTCCTTCCTTCCACTCTCCTCCTACTTCCTCCAGCCCAATTGTAATTCATCAGGCGACGGTGTCCAGAGGAAACGTGAAGTGAGTGAATGAGGATAAGTATTTAATCCATCAAACTCCTTTCACTCCCACCAAGCAGCTGACTCGACAGCTTCTCCCTGGGATTAGATACTCTTGCTGGAGGTATAGAAGGAGGGGGTCTAAGCTTCAATCCAGCTCAGCCCACAAGCATCTGGTACACAAACAATCCAACAACAAAAAGGCTACCTTATGATTTAACATATTTACTACTGCACTACATAGACAGATGTCCCTTGTGAAACAGTGTTTGTGAGTCAGAAAGGATCCAGTCCCACTGCGGTTTCCCCCTCTGCTCCAGAGCTGATGATGGAGTGGGCAAATGACAGTATACACAGCGAGGACAAGCCACATTGTGTAGGAGGTACAGACCTCTGATCATTGCAAGCTGCCTTAAAGGGGCACGTACCAATTTTCCAAGCTAGTCACAAAGAGAACTGCTCCTTTAAAACTGTTTTATTATGTGGTGTAGAAGGATTGGCTTTTTAACGAGGAAAAGCACAGTCTGTCTCTGTGTTTTTAGGCTTAAAAAATAAAATAAAAAATAAATAAAACTAACAAATAATTTATATTTGTATTTTCACCTCGTTCTAAAACTGACCCCATTGGTTCCACGTGCGTCACCTACAGAAGACAAATTAGCTTCTTCAGTTATGATACAAATGAGTTATCTGTGCTGTGGCACTAATAACCACTGACAGGCAAGAGTCTTCAGCAGAGTCTTCACACGCTGCTGATCTTTGCTTCACACATCTAAGAAAAGTGCAGTGAGGGAATAATCAAGAACCCCCAGTGTGAACTCATATGGACATTAGTGAACAAAGAACAAGTGCCAGTGGCTGCTACTTCTGCCATATTCCAGTTTCCAGGGAAGTCAGAAACTAAATCTAGGAATGACATAAACCCAACTCAACTTTCCCCCAATGTCAAGAAGGAAGACAATTGAGATTTGCAAGTGAATGTTATACAAGCGTAGAATATTGCAGTTTGGATGCCATGTGGCTCATTGGTAGAGCAGCTGTGACTTATGCTGAAGCTACAATCCTCAAAACTGGGAATCAAACTTTTTGATTCCCAGCCACGGCCATTTTACTGCATTTCTTTCCCTTCTCTTTCTGCTCAACTTCCTGCCTAATGAATGAAAGCCACTGGTCTCAAACAACCCGGCAGCTTTGTCACAGCTTTCTGTGCTTTCAAACACTGCAGGAACATATTAGTGGAGAGTGTGTGAAACATTAAATTAGATACAAACTGAAGTGCAAGTACACAGTTTTTACTGCACTTAAGCTTTTATGCTAAGTCATTGTAAATAACTTTTCTACTTGAAGTACCTTGTTGATGTGACTGGTTATAACTTGCTCAGCAGCTTAAGAAACTTTTTCATCATCTTTTTACAAAGAATAACGACGCACACTTTTGAAATTCCAATCTGTGAAAAATCAGCAGGCTAGTCGCGTTAGCCCTTTTGTGAACCGTTTATTTTTGTGTTTTTTTTCTGTTATCTTTAACATACTAATTTTACTTACACATGCAAATGAAGTGAGTGCTTAGCTTTGTACTCTTACCAGAGGAAAAATCCACAAAGTGACAGTGACGATGTGTGGAAAGCAAATACAGACTTTTTTTTTTCGCAAACTTTGTTTTTAACTGCAGATTTTCCTGCACCTCCATAGGCTGTGTTGAGATTTTTATTCATTTCTTTGTCTGATTACATCCAGACCTCTGTTGTGTTTAATCAGCATTGTGGTTTGGGGAATTTTCTTCAAAAGAGAGAGCAAAGATGGTCACAGTGGATTGAAAAGTGTTTTATTTAAATGCCGGGCGACGCTGGATAAAAAAATAAATTCTTAAATCCACATAAGAATCTGTGGTAAGACCAAGTCTGATGTTCAAAGACGCCTTTCATTAAAAACCTGACTGGTCTTGAGATGTTTTACAAAGAGATTTCATTCTCTTGCTGAAAACATTATCCAAAAGACATGCAGCATATTGTTAGAGCAAAAGACGTTTCACAGTATTTATTCTGCGGAGATGAATAGAAACACAACACTTTTCATATGTTTATCATTAAAAACTCTACAAAGAAACATATTGTTTTTTATTCCACTACACAATTCCTACTTTGTGTTGGTCTATAAGATAAAACCACAGAAAATATATAAATAAAAAACTGTAAAGTAGCAATATTAGAAAATGCTTGCTTTTTAGATATATGGATACTCCTGGATGTGAGGGACTGCCAAATGTCTGTACACTTCTGAATTAGCCAATAGAAATAATTTTAGGATTTCTAACTAACATAAAAGAAGAAATGTTTGGTCTGATTTAAAAATCAGGCAGTGAGAAAAAATGTGTGCCTTTTAATTTGATTTATGTTTATGTCTGGTTTAAACTGTACATTTTAAAATAAATGACAGAAGAGGGATCATCTTTTTCCTTTCCTGGCTTTGACACTGATTTTATCACTAATCTACCCTTAATATTTCTAGTTTCTTACACACAAGGACATGCTTCTTGGCTTTCCATACATTCCTGTACAGAAAGGAATTTAGAGAAAAATAATGACTAATATGGAAATTTACCTGGGGTTCTGCTTTGACATGCAGATCTATTTGTTTGTGCCCAGGTCTTTGACAACCGGACCAAAAAAAACAAATTGGAAAACTGTGACAATGCAAACAGAAAATGCTACCAGTAACAATGCAGAATTTGAGTTTTCCTGAGATGGAGATAAATGTGTGTGTGTTCAAATTGTACACACACTGGCAAACCCAAACACTTAACAGTGTGAAATAAAATCTAATTCCCTGTTTGCACTTGGTGCCAAGGACCTTGGTACATTTTAACACGTCGCAGACGGCTGCTTGTCCTTGCGTATTAATACGTCATTGTCGACTCAACGCAGCCTTGAGCCGTTCTGTCAACTCATCTCAAAGGGCTCCAAGGTGTGTCAACACACCATGTCAAAAAAAAAAGACCACAGCCATGTTTTCTTCTGTTCATGCCGCTACAGGCAAGAGATTAGAGGCGCCACAAGAAACAGATAACAGATATATCCCAGTAAACAGTTCCAAGATGCTTCTCCTGTACTGTAAACTCAACAAGGTTCAACTGAAGCCTCACAGCCTGTGTGATCGTTTGGTATTCTGTAGTCAACAGCAGCTGTACAGTCACTGGCAAACTATGTTCTTGTGTGCTGAACCTGTATGTTAAGACAGGCTGGCACATGTCAGCCTGTGAGCTTCCCATGTTACTGCCTGGAGAGGGAAAATCTTGCGGGAAGAAAGGCATTAAAGTAAAGTCACAGACATCAAGACGACAGAGCTGCAGTCAACAAAGACGGACGACGATGTTTGAAAACGACTTAGTTGGATATCCGTGTTTGGATGAGGCAAGAAAGTAATCTAGTTTAAGAAATTAAAACTGAGCGAAGTTGACCTCCCTTCTTTCTACAAATTGTTAGTTGGAGTGTAAGTGAGTCAATGTCAGCCATGTGATGAAAACGAGAAAAATGAGACAGATTTAGTGACAGACGTGACAGATCTAATCATAGCAGCATGCCAGAAAATGTGGTACCGATACTGTTTAGTATGACAGTTTTCTGTGTATTGCAAGTTTTAAAGGAAGTCTGACCTCATTCAAGCCTGCATGCACATTGTCACAGACAAGCAAGAGCCAGATTTGATTTCCAATTTTAAACATTTCCTCCCCCCTCACTTTTTCCCTAAAAAGAAAACAAATTGCAGAAAATATATATATTTCTTTTAATTATTTCACTCATTTCTTCTATGAGCTGAAAAATTCAAAGTCAAAAATAAATACGTGAAATTCAATAGTCCTTCAGTGAGCCGAGATACTCTGGAACTGAACAATGAACAGCAAAATATGTAAAAATTAAATCTTCACAAACAGGAAATTCGATTAATAAAATAAATTTATTGCCAAGCCCCAATCTCACCAGAAAAGCTCCAATGAGCCTTTTGGTTTTAGCTTTTATTTTTTATTTTCTTCTTTTTTTTTATGTTTGGCTTGTTAAAGACTTTGTTGGTGTAAATAACGTTTTTCAATAACACATAATTACCTAGCAATATTTTCTAATTTCTGATCAACTTAAAAAAAATGAATTCAAAAGTAGTTAAATAGTAGGATGACAGCCCTACCATGGCGCTTAGCGTACCAATCCATGGGTACCATTCGAAGGACTGTGGAAAATGTTAAGTATGACCAGTTTGGAATTGGGAGTTTGGACTAATGCCTCTGTCTCCATTGTCCTGCTGAGCTCACCATTTACAACAAAGCCCAAGGAGAAAAAGGAGGACAAACGATGTGTGAGTTACCAGATCTCAGTGTCAGCGCAAAGTCACTAAATACGTTAATCAGAGGAGTTCAACCGCCATAAAACACCTGGGAGTTTGCTGCCAACCACTACAGATACAATCAAAACAACATCCATCTAACGTCTACACGTGCTGGTCTTTGTAAAATCCCACGAGGCTGGAGCCTGAACCCTAAATAAAAAACAAGAGAAACACTACACACTCCACAGCAACACCCTTCAGCTTTCTGACCCTTTAAACCCCAAATTGTGATGAAATATATTTTTTCCACTCGCAAAAATTGTAAAACTTCCAACCAAAACATGAATCCGCTCCGGTTTAATTCATGCAATGAATTGCCTAAAACACTGAGCAGCTTTGTCTAATATTTATAGTACAATTCATGGGGAACAAAATCATATTCAATAAATTAGAATGCTTTTAAAACATTTATTTAAATAACTGAATTCACCATGTGAAACCTATGATAGATTGTTTACACACATCAATGTTTTCAAGCCTTCATTTCTATTAAGATGAGTTTCTGCTTACAGCTAATGAACGCACAACATTTTAGATTATATCAGAACAAAAAGAAATTATTATTGCAAAAATGTCTTTTTGCATTTAAAAAACTACCTTTCAGAAAGGTATTTTAAATCTAACTGCAATTATGTATGTGCAGATATTCTAATTTACTGAAAATGACTGTATATAAATTTAAAAAAATGACAGATGCAAACTCCCTAATCAGCTATAAGTTTTCCTAATGATTATTTTGATCATATTTTTCTCACTTTCAGTTTTTAAAATTTTTTATTACCGACTGCAACATTTGATTAGACGTTCAGCTGACTAGTGCAAGTTTTGCGTTTACAGTGCTTGTTTGTTTTGGTGTGACCTGATTTATACATCTTACAGGAATACAACTGTAAGATGTTTCTGTTTCAGCCTCTGCTATTCAGATCCAGGGTTTCATTCATGAACATAAACAGAAACTGTGAGGGTGGAAGCCTTCACCACTCAGCCTTCAGCAACCCCTGGATTCTTATTGTCATGTCTGCTTCATTACATATTTTATTTTAAAAAGCACAACCCTAGCTCCTCAGTGACTTTTAAAGTCACATTATGTTCCCAGAAATACCCAACACCTTCTATTGGGATGCAGTGAGTTTGGAATTTTATGTTATTTAAATATTTATCCCACCTATTAGAATAACTGATAAGTTCTTAAACAAGTTCACACAATGCAAGCTAACTATTAGATCTAATAGTAAAATGAGCAGTTTGTTCTACTTTGACCTTCCTGAAGTCCAGGTATCTCTGGATTGTATGCTGTAGTTCTCCAGAACTCAACATGAAAGAAACTTTGTTCACCAAGAGGAAATTGGCAACATATGCTAAAAGTGTGGCAGGACCTCTGGTGGGGTAAGTATGTAAAGTATGGGGCTGTTTCAGATGAAAACATACTCAGTAATTTACAAATAGGACTAATAGAACAGAATGTAGTCAAATATGAACACGAGTCAGCAAAATTTGGTTATAGATTCTTATCTGAGAGATCTCTAAAAGCACAGACTGATTTTTTTTTCTTGTAAATCGTTGCAGAGCTCGTGTGGGTTCAGGCTGATGACTTCCAACAGAACTGGCTGTATCCTGACACCAACATCTATTATATGCAATTCAAATGTAACCACTGATGACAATTTTCAGAAATGTAGGCCCGTCTAAAAGTGCAATTACAATGATTGGCGGAAAAACGAAAACCACATTTCCTCTCATGGTTCATATTTCTAACTGTGGTAGATGGAAACTTGTGGGCAGCAGTGTGGGCTACACACCCAAAACAGGGAGGGGGCTCCAAGGAGACCTAGAGCTGATGGTGGGGGTTGGGAGGGAGGGAGGAGCATTTAACAGCACAGCTTTCAAATGAATACAGAATGTCAAGTGTAATATCTTTCAAAACACCCAAAGTTTACATTAGTATTTACATCCCTTTAATTTTTCCCATTTCGTCACATTACACCCACATTCTTCCATTAGTTTTATCTGGATTTTATATGTTAGACTAGCAGGAAGTGGTAGATAACTGCAAATGGTTAACAGTTAAGTGTTTGAATTGTTTGAGAAAACTGACAAATATAAGCAGAACCCTTATGTACATATGGGGAACATAAGAGCTCCATGCAGAAAGAAGCCAAGCTGGGATTCTAACATGGGATGTTCTCACAGCAACACAAATAAAATCCTAAAAATTGAAACTGGAAGGCATTGCATTGTAGAACCAACATGATCCTCTCACCACAATACTTCACAAATGAAGATGATGTGCTTGGGATGATGCACGCTGTTTGCCACACATAGTTTTTGTTGTTGGGTCATAATGCTTGTTTTGCTTTCATGTAACAATCTCCTGCTTGTTTTCTGTGCACCCTGCTTCAGCTTGTGACAAACTGAGCAGCTTATGGCAGGAGAACTGAGCAGCTCCTCTAGACTCAACATTTTTGCAGGGGAGGGGTATCCAGTTTTAAAATATTTTGAAAAGCCTTTATCTTTCATTTTAGATCATGTCTCAAATTACTTCAAAAGTCTTTGTTTTGGTCTCTCGGAAGAGATTTAGGTAAACTTCATAAGAATCATGTTTTCCATGGACCGAATATCAGAATGAGGTCATAGTCACGTCTCCAGCACATGTGATGTCCAAAGGTTAGGGCAACATCATTCTGTTTTGTAATATTATGAGTCTTTCTGTAAGTTCAATAATGAAAACCAAATGTCTTTAGGAAAATCCTTCACTTGTTAAAACAGCAGCAGGGGGAAGAGCAAAAAAAAAAAAAGACTTTCAGATTATGCATTAGCAACAGATGTTAAAAAACAGATGAAAATAAATTTTGTGCACATGTGTTATATCAGTCATGAAAAGCGAGACATTTCTTGTTTCATTAGTGGGATGTCAGTGCAACAAAGCTTGAAGGAAAACTCTACAGCAAACAACTGAGATGGTGCTGAGCTGCAATCAGTTCACCCATAAACATGTACTTATTTGATCAGCCATCCTTCCACATCCAAATATTTAGTCATCCTGCTGCTCAGCCTCTGTCAGACTCTTATGATGGATCCACAGGCACATGTTCACTGTAAACATAAGCAGCTTGCTGCTACACCGGACCCCTGCGTGGTGCTTTGGCACTGGATGGAAATGTTCAATCAATATAATCCACTTAACAGGGCTGGGCGCAGATTACTTCAAGGTTAAACAACCTGCCGCACGATGAATGAATTGCCGCTGATGCGCGCATTTGCACAATTATTAAAACGTGTTACATTTACATTTCTGAGCGCTTTAACAGGAAGGATGTGCTCCATTACTGTTTATCCCAAAACATATCCTGGACCCCCTGCTAACGGGAAGCAGGTGGACTTATCTGCGTCCAAGTGGCCACTTTAGAGTCTCCGCGTATACGTGCACAAGCACGGGTGCACATTAATGGGCAGGAAAAGGAGATTGTGCGAAAACACGAAGACAATGCGGCAGACTTCTGATGCCGGTAAAGTCGTTAGTTCGTCAGAAAGAAGTTCTAACTAAGGATGTTTTACAGGAATTCTCCAGCGACCCACCCGGTGCCACGGTGCCAAAGTTCCCCACTTCCCGATGACGCACGGCAGCGCATTGAGTTAAAGGTTAGGGGTCCCGGGGGGGTCTTAATTAGTGGGCAGTCAATCACGGCTGTCTTTTTATTTTAAACCTCGACTGTTTATGGGATATCCAAATAGTCTTCCAGCTCTGTTTTAACCCTCCCACCCCCCAAAGACAGCACAGCATGGAAACTTTTGACTCGATAAGTCAAATTAGATCAACACATCCAAGAAAAAGATTCAAAACATCAAGCGTCACTTTAAACTAAAAGCATAACAGTGTTTTCAGTCTCACTCACCTGAAGCAGCGAGTCCAAACAGGACAGCGACGATACTGAGCCCCTTTACGCACATTTCGGCCAGTCAACTGAGCAGTGGGGGAGAAGAGTCAACAAGCCGCAGCCTGTCCAACAGACTGACTGACTGAGACAGCAGAACCGAGCGGCAAAAAATCTACAGATGCCCCTTGGAGAGAGTAAGAAAGAGGAAAAAAAATAGAAAAAGGTCGCGATAAGTCCTGTATTTCAGCTTTCCTGTCCAAAGACGCTTCCTAGCTTGTCTTCTGGCCTCAAAGATTTGGCTCCTACTCGCCTCCCTCCCACTATAATTTCGGGCGGAGTAAAAAAAAAAAGGAAGAGAAAAAAGAAGAGGAACAAGATTTGAACATCAATTTCTCATCAGACCAGTTCTGCTGCTACAGGTCCGCATGCCTGGTGTTATGCAAACTGACCATAAGCTGGGAAATCCAGTCAGTCTCAAATATGTAATGGAAACAGTTTTATAACTTAAGTTTCATACACTATAAAAAATTAATTCGTATATTTTAAATACTTTAATTCTAAACCAAACCTGTTGAAAAAGTAACACAGCAATGGCTATAGTAGCAAAACCTGTTTATATATATTTTTATGCCATGATTTTTAAATCATTATTGCGCTTACCGTAATATTAATTATTGAGATGCCACCTCATTCATCTACTTGAAAGTTTGTTTCTGCTTATGCGATCACTTGCCCATAAATGTAAAGTCAGTATAACGATGACGTTTTAAAGAAGTCTGAAATCTATAGCCGACTTTATTTTAGATATTAACTTCAATAATGACGTCGTAATGACTTAGAAAAAGAAAAAAACAACTTTAATCTGTTTAATTGACAAGTAGAAGAAAACAAAAACTAAATATAACATAAAGCTAACATAAATATAACATATAACAATTAATACATTTTTTTTTAAATCAGTCACTTACACTGAATCGTCCAGGTTTTGTTTTATGTGGCACTTTAATGAGTCAGGGTGAAGTACTCGGATTGTTTTTTCTTTAAAAAAGGGTTAAATAATATTTAGGCTTTTTTGCAAAAAAATATATATATCACAGAGCTTCATTTATGTTCAATGCCCTTGTTCATACAAAAACATAAAATAATTTGCCTCCAGAAAAAATAAACGAGAATATTTGTCAGAAATTATTTTTGAAAAACCTCATTTTGCATCGTTTAGCCACATGGGGGCAGAAAAGCACCACAATATCCACTAACGTTCATCAAGCGTGTCCATGGTGAAGTTTAAATACTCTAAATACATTTTTAAAATCCTCTGTATCCGAAGTTAAGTCAGAAATTTCTCTTATTTCAGGGCAGTGAAAGTAACTATAATTATTTCTATTTACTAATTGCCATTTTAATTAAAGGATAAGTCAGATATGTATTTACTAAGCTTTACTAAGTCCAGACAATTATGTCATGGCTTTTGAGCCCTCTGAGAAATTAAATGACACATTTGAGATCATTGGATTTACACCTGTGGATGTGTTTCAAGACCACACCTGGAGCTGTCATGGAGGGTGTAGGAAAGGGAGTAGGACCAAAGTGCAGACAGGAGAACGGAATGTTCATGAGCCATGGTTTAATTAAATAAGTCCAAAAATACTTACAAAAACTGGAAACACAGAACTGGTGACAGAGTGTTTCCAACCCTGGTCCTCAAGACACGCCGCCTTACACGTTTTAGCCATTTCCCTGCTTCAAGCACACATAATTTCAACTGAAGACTGAATAACAGGCTTTTTGTGGAACTGCAGTCATTTGGATCAGATGTGTTAAATCAGGGAAACATCTAAACATGCACCGCAGTGTGTCTTGAGTTCCAGGGTTGGGAAACACTGAGCAATAGTGGCATCCAGAGCAAAGGGAAGGAATCAAGCAATGAGTCCTGGAGGCAGATATACAAGAGTCGGAGAGAAACTGACTGCAGCTGGGAAGGTAGCAAATGAGACTAGATGAGATAAATGATTAGTAGCTGGGAAAGGGGAGAAGAAGAAGAGTAAATGGCAAAGTGACTAAGGCAAAACAAGGATGAAACTAAAAAAACTAAATAATAAGAGAAATAATTGCCAAATCTAACAAAATTAATCCAAGAGAAACTAAACTAAGAGAAATAATAATCTAGAATCAGATCAAATAAGTGAAAACAATTCCAAAACACATGAATGACCAAACTTATAAAAATACAATGAAAATAAGAAATCTATACCTGAAAACAACAAAGGAAAAAGTCCACTAATAGAAGGGAAATGACAGGAACACTGTTTCCTTATTTGACATGACTGGAAAGTGCAAAGAAGTCACTGGAAACAATTTTCAAACATTTGAAGGTGCCGCATTCATCTGTTTAAACAATTATATGCAGATATAGAAATCATGGGACTGTCCAACAGTAACGTAGCACTAATGTTTGACACTAATTTTGTCTGATTTGAAGAAGGTGGGGGGGCCAACTTCACTCAGGTACTCATTCTGTGTCCCACAGATGAATGCTTTCTGGTCCAAAATGTACCGATAGACCCCAGAACAAAAGCCAAAGACCTTGTAAAGATGCTGCCTTGAAGGGTCATTATTCACAGTAAAATGTGCCTTGAACAGAAATGGGCTGAAAGCCATTACTCTAAAAGAAACACCAGAAAGCTTTAAGACCATCGTCACATTTGAATCAAATAGGCGGAACGCTTGTAAACCTGGGAAGATCGTGCCAGCTGTGAAGAATGGAGGTGGCAGCGTCATTTTGTTTTGCTGCCAGAGGAACTGGTGCACTTTCTAGAATAGATGGCACCACGAAGAAAGAACATTATGAAGCAATATCCGAAGACATCAACCAGGAAGTTAGAGCTTAGAAAAAAGTTGTCATCCACATAAACAGTAACCCCAGCATACAGCGGTTACTAAAATCTACATGAACTTTTAAAATGATCGGAAAGCTTATGTCTAAAATAAGCAAGATTAAAAAATGACTGTGGGTTATTTTGTCAGCTGCTTCCTGGTCAAATGTGGAGAACAGGGTTGGACTACAGGAGTGACCCCATGCATACTGGGTTAGGCTGTGACATACGTCTATGTCACAAATGTTTCACCAGTCCATTTACAGCACCTTTAATAGCAAATAGTCACATTTACATAACAAAATGCATTTCACTGTAACATAAATAGTCAATTTATTTCTCTTTAGTTATGATAAAAACATTATGTCAAAGTGTAAATCATGCATTTGCACTATTGCATGATTAAACTGGGGTTTTAACTGTTTAATACCCATCAATATAACATTGCAATTCGGACAATCAAAAATTAATAGCAAATATTCTCTTTTTTTTGTTTGCTTTTTTACAGCTTTTCTTGGAATGGAAAGTTGTGGATGTTATAAAGTAATCTTTAAGGAACAGGATATAACAGCTGGATTAGTCCAGCGGAGTGAAGTAAGATGAACACAATGCAATGAGGTGTGGCAGCAAGAATGTATCAGCTCCACATAAAGAAGAATACACAAGGCAGCACAGACAAAGGAGCAACCGAAAGCCTAAAAATAAAAATTCGCTGCGAAAGTAAATGTCAAGATGCATGAAAGCTTTTGTAATTATTCACAGGCTGGGTGTGAGGGCAGAAAGCGAAGAGAACGGAAACAGACCAGAGAGCAGAAACAGGAAATGTGACAAGAGCTATTAAAGACAAAACCAAAATGATTGTTATCAAAACCCAAAGCGATAAACAAAATGAGACAAAGACTACGCTCACTAACCAGGGAGAAATTTACAGTAAATGACATCAGACCCAAAATGCGGGAAAAAAAAGACACAGAAAACAGAACCTATTAAGCTCAGATAGATACGTTTGCTAAACCATTAGCTTTTCTATTTCTCTGCATGAGCGAAGAACATTGATGCCAGTTATCTGTTACCAGCTGTCGGCTCTGGCAGACAGGAGCTCATCAATCCATCATGCACTGGTAAAATCATTGACATTAAAGCCAGAATGTTATCTCTATTTTGACAGTTATGAATATTATAAATCACCAGTTTATATTTAATGTATGTTGCACAGAAATACACTACAACATCAAGTCAATCTATTGTTTGTTCGTTATGAACCTAACAGTATGCAACAAAGCAGAAGAGCTTTTCTTTTATCTCACACATATACAAGCTTCTTTCTCCAGAATACTTCAATAAGAAAATGCTGAATATTATTATAAATACACTATTCAATTCAATCTTTGAATATAAATACAGTGATTTTTTTTTTTACATAAAAAATGAACAGCATGAAGTTTCCAAACATGAATTTTCATAGCTGCGACAGACTGGCGACCTGTCCAGGACGTACCCTGCCTCTCGCCCGGAACGCCAGCTGGAGATAGGCACCAGCAACTCCCGACCCCATTAAGGGATAAAGGGTGTAAGAAAATGGATGGATGGATGGATGGATGGAATTTTCATAGCCGGAGCTGAAACCTTTACTTTCACTTGCTGGTAGGATTAACAGCATCACCCAAACACAGCCAGCATTCAGACAATATAACTCTGTGCTGTTAAAATGGAGCCGGTTCTTTCTACTGTCACCACATGCTTGTTCATTACAGTAGATCCCTGCAAAGTCACCTCAATGAGGCCTAGTTCAAATAAACTCTGGCTCACCAAATTGTCATTGTCAATTGTCATTATATTGTATTTTTCTTTATTATCATATTATTTCTTTATGAATGAAATTAACCAGTTTTTTTCTTGTACAGGTCCTTGATATGACAATAATTTTGAAGCGCTAGGTAAATAAACAGAACAGTATCCAGTTGGACACTATGAGCATTTAAAGTGTCGAGACCAACACTGGAGACAGTGACCCAATAGATCACAGTGGAGTAATATAAGGGGTACCAGTGCTGCCAAAATTTCTACCTTGAACCTTAAAATCGGTGTTGTGTTGGTTTAAAGGCCCAAAACATAATTCCTGAGGATTAAAGACATCAAATAATGTTTTCTCTTATTTCTTAATGAAACATTAAATAAAATAAACTCTTCTAATAATCCAATCCATCAGTTGTCTCCATCATGCTAAACAGGTGGGTGACCTACTGAAATCTTGCTCTCTTACTTTTTTATGCATTCTTTCATTAAAATATCATCATACAATACTTCTAGCACAACTGCTGTCAATAATAGTGAGCATTACTTTGTAATACTGGTGGATAGGGTCTTGAATTTTTCTGGGAAAACTTGTTTTCATATTCAAATTGTCTATTTCAACACATGACTGTATTATTTGCCTAAATCTGTTATTTTGTCATTCCTGATTCTTCTCCAGATTTTTGGGGGATCTGGAATAAATCAGGAATCAAACTGTTTCTTTCTACAAGCTCCACTTCAGCTTGACTTCAATGAGCAGTGAAATCCTCTTGAAAAAAACACACACTTCCTGTAGAGCTAAATGTGTGTGTCTTTTGTGAGTTTATTAGTGCGCACAAGTGAGAGAGGACAGAGAGAGTCATTAACCAAGCTGCTGAGTTTAATTCAGACTTCACAGATTTGATCCAAACTCCAGACGGATAAAGAAACACGCAGGATGGGTGTCCAGGTCATGTTCATCGTGCTTTTCATGTTTTTAGCCAAGGTGGAATCTCAAAAAGGTCAGTACAAACTGGTCCTGCAAAATCTTTATTTTTACCGTGAAGCTGAAATATTTCATTTATTTGTCTGGAGGTTGGACAAATACATATTTCAGCTCTAAATATACGGTTTGCCATAAGCAAACCCGTTAGTGTCTTTGATCGATCGAAGTTTTAATAGAAATTTGTGTAAACATTATGGACTTCAATAATTACAAAGTTATTTATTAACTGTGTTTGTGGCTGAAGGAGGAGTCTCATTCTGGAGAAGCAAAGTTACTCTGACCTGTCCAGAAAATGGAACATGGACGAGTCACACTGGAAAAGAAAATGATTTAGGAACTGATACAACTTATGAATTCATCTTTAGAGGCCAGGTTCGATATTATTGTGAATATGAAAGTGTAGAGGGAAAAATAAAATACAGCTTCTTCGTAAAAGGGAAGGGTAAGTAAAACCAGATTTCATTTTAAGGCCTTTGTTATTGTACAGACCTAACTGTTGTTTGACTGATCATTTTTGTTCTCCAGCCTGTGAAAACTGCTTTGAGGTGGACGGATTCCTCTTCATGCTGGTGATTCTCGTGGATGTGATCGGGACTGCAGTGGTGATGAGGATAATCTATGTTTACACCAAGAGGAAACACCCAAATGTATCGACTCAACCAACACGAGGTAGGAATGAACTTAAGATCTTATCCCAATTTCTGGGCCCCAAGTACTCATGAAGTTCTTGGAATGAATTAATATTTGTTATCTTTATTTCTTTAAGCACGTAGAACCCGGCCTCAAGGAGACCAGTCTTCTGCCTATGAGGTGGGTATTACCAGGAACTGTATTACAAAAAGAATGTTTGATCTGGCATTTGTTACCTAGAACAGCTTATCCCTTCCTGTTGAATTAAAAGAAGCGCCATCAGTTAAAGACTACAATCTAAATCTTTTTTTTACAAGAAAAATATTTATTTTTCTATCAAAGAGAGATAGTAGCCTTCTGCATCAAAAAGGTGCATATGTGAGACTAATGCAAGATTATAGTTAATGAAATAATGTCATCGCTGCCAGAAACACACTTTGTTGTTTGGTGTTTGATGAGATAATTTTTATTAACTCTTTACTCACTGTACATATTATTTAAAGCTGCAGCTATAATGAAAATAATACAAAAAATGTTTAGTCTGTCTTCTATAGTTCATACTTCATACAAACTATAGCTATAGTCTGTCTTCTATAGTTCATACTTCCTAGAAACTATAGCTATAGTTTGTAGGAAGTATGAACTATAGAAGACAGACTATAGCTATAGTTTGTATGAAGTACATATAAAAATCTTCCATTCAGCAGAAAGCAAATTGTTTAGAAAGTGGAAATTTTTTGATAAATGAGCTGAGTCAGCACCAAGCACACAGATTTTATAATGGAAGAAGAATATATTTCAACTGACACCAAATTGTTTTGCATTCAATTATATATGAACAAAGGGTATTTCATTGCTTTACAGCAAAGATTTTATTTATTTATTTATTTATTTATTTATTTATTTATTTATTTATTTATTTATTTATTTATTTATATAACATGTTTTGGTAGTTCATTATTGCTCACATTATTATTGCTCACATTATCAAATCTAATATATTCTTGAAAATATATTTAGTATATTAGGAATATACTGAATGATCCACAAACGACACCCCTTAATTCATGGAGGGTTCAGGGTGAAATACTTTATTTATTGTATTTAATGAGACATTTTGGTGTATTGGGTGGTCAATTGAACAAGTGTGTGGATGATTTGTGTGTATTTGAAGGAAAATTAGTATTTGCCTCTTTACTTATTTATTTATTTATTTATTTATTTATTTATTTATTTATTTATTTATTTATTTATTTATTGTATTGCTTGTTTGTTTGGTACTCTAGTATTATTCTAATTTATTGTTTTATTTCCAAACTGTAACCCATTCATAAAAAAAACTAATAAAAAATTGGTTTTGGATTGTGTCTCGGCAGTCACTGAACCCCAACACTCAGTCAGAGGAAACTTACTCCGCTGTGGTGCACAGGACGGGGTAGACGACCATCATCAGAAGGTCAGAAGAAGGCAAACATTTACAGATTGATCAACAAGCTAAGCAATAATGCTGCCACTGACATCAAATTAAAGTTATTTTAAATCTGTCTTTGTTAAAATTTTGCATTTAAAAATCAGAATGTTTTTATACAATGATAATTGATCAACTGTATGCTGCAAATAATGTGTTGTGCTGACAGTGTTTGTTTTTAAAACATTGGACAATTCATTCCTGATTTTAAAAAAAATTCATTGTTTTTTCCTCTTCATTGGAATATTACAAAATAATTGGTTTTAATTGTCAAGTCAGGTTTGTTTTTACTAAAACAATAAAGTTAATAATTTTCATTACAAAAGTGACTTGGGCAAGATCGACAGAAGTATGGAATATTACAACAATCTAGTTAGATACAAAGCATGTATAATCAGTGATTTCAGTTAAATCAATTTGACATTTACATATTCATATGGAAAAGTGAAAAAAAACAGAATAAGAGATTTGCATGCAATTTTGTTATGCTAGTCTTCATTTAATTTCTAATTCCAGCAGCTTAATGCTGTCTTGTGTATTTTCGGCATGTATAAAAGAACTTTCTACCAAAAAAAGAGAAGCTTGATAAAAGGTTTAATATTTGAGAAGGTTGAACATTATGGAAGGCGACTCCAGCGTCAATCTAGGATAATTTTATTTAACAACAACGAAATGCTGGAAAGTATTTTGCCCTATTACTTTTAATGGCAGGCTGATGGTTGACTTCAGCCTGCCCAAATGATTGTGTGAAGTGCATCTGCCAAAGCACTTCATGGATATGGGTGTGATATTGCAGACTGCTGTTGTAAATCTAACCAATAGGATCCCAAAAACCAGACAGATAGCAAAGATCATTCAAAGAACCAATCAAAGGGCCAATTATAAACTATCATTTCATTAGTTAGGCTGCAATTCTATTTTATTCTCAAACTATGTTCCACTATTGAGTATGACATTAACAGTGCATGAAATAGATATTTGTTCTTCATATTTTAATATTAAATTTTGTTACTTTAGGCCTTTATGTTTTGTTTTATAGCTTCATAATACCATTGGTTGTTGTTAATTAATCTATCTTACATTTAAAATAGATTTAATGCCATAATTGTTTTTTTTTTTGCTTTCTTGTTCTTTGTTCGCTTTGGTTTTTGACTCTGATCTATTTGAAAATAATAAAATCATATATTTACAACAACATTGATCTTTATCTACTTTCCTTTTATTCATTCATAAAGCGGGGTTTTAATGTTGATATTTCTAATGTGCTCTCTTTGCTGAAACAGGGAATCCACCTAGTGGTTCAATTAAATGGTGGATTGAACCACTAGGTGGCGAAACAGTACAGATATAACATATCAGCAATGAAATGTTCGAAAATAATTAGCCCTATTACTTTCAATACAGATATAACGTATCATGTTAACCTGTTATGAAAAACATTTAAAAAATGGCAGGACTATTGCCACTTTAAAAAATGCCTACTAATATGCTCAAAAAGCTTTTAAAAGTGGGTCTACACTCTTTATACTCCTTAAACATTGAATAAATAATATTTTCTAAGAAATATAAAAACATGAAGTGTTTTAAAATCATTAAAATGAGTTCTATAAAGCTGTCATATGTTTGTAGATAAGGAGTATTCTTGAAAAGAATGTAATCTAATTACAAGTATCTGGACTAAAACTAAATAATTTTACTGTAAATGAAGGGGCTGTTATCAAGTATGAACGTTGTTGAAAAGCATCCATACAGCACTGACAGGTGCATGATGGAGTGTGAGGTGAAGAATTTAACAATGGAAATAACTGAGCGACTTACAGAAAACAGGAAGTGAGCATAAGGCTGTGGTAAATACAGAATTCAGAAAAGTAATCTAAAAGTGCATAGGATTATGATTCTGACCAAACAGCAAGTAACACAATAGACCATAGGCAGATTATATGCATTGTGGTGATTCTTCATACTAATTTGTTGTGAAACTATCATGTTTTTTGTGTCACTTGTTTGATTCATTTATTTCAGCATCTTCCTTTTCCCATGTTCTGGATCTGAATTAAATGAAGAGGAAAACAGAAGTTTCTCCCCACACTCTACTGCAGTTTGACTTCATTTTTTGAGGTTCAACAGTAAATTCATTTTGAGCAAAAATATATACTTCCTGTGGGGATGGGTGTGTGGTGAGTCTATGAGTGTGCACCAGATAGACAGTGAGGAAGAGAACCACCGGCTCCATTTTGAATCCAGGCATCGTTTTGAAGAGGCTACTTCATGTTCTTCTAATCCTTTAGGAAATATTCACAAATTTGATGTAAACTTTAGAACATTCAAGAAAAATTTAAGAAGTCTATGTTGAGAAAATGCCTCACATCGGTGCTCAGGCCGTTTTTGTCATCATCCTCATGTTCGCAACCACAGTGAAGACTTCAGGTAAATGTGTAACAGTACTGCATTCTGTTCCTTCAAGCCTTTTAGTGAAAAGATTGAAATGCCCTTTTGTACATCTGAGAGAATCCAGATTCTATCAGTAAGCTAAATGTTTTTTGAGGATTTTCAAAGGTATTTCTTCAAATTGTGGAATTGATGTTTTTCTTTTTTGCATGTCCTTTTTTGCATATAAGTATTTTTCTGAAAAGATCATTTTATCAGTCACAGCTATCTAAAATGATCAACACAGTATATATAGGGAAGCACAAGGAAGTTATATGTATCATTTAAACTGGACAGAGATCCACTTTACTGCTTTACTTTACTTTACCACTGCCATTGTTTCTTTTTATCTATTAACAGTAGTAGAAAAAGTGTTGTTTTTAGTGTAATATATTGCAAAGTTCAGTAAAGTAGTGTGAGTTATGTTTCTTGTGTTCAAAGGTGACGCAACATTCTGGAGAGATAACGTTACTGTGAAGTGTGATTATGGCTTCACAGTTCATGACGCTGAGGGAAAAGATTTATCTGTGAATGAATATGAATTTATATACAAACGACAAACCAAATTCATATGTAAACAGGCAAACAAAGGGGATCAGATTATCTACATAAAAGGAAGAGGTAAGGATTAACACTTTAAAAATATATTGTCCTTGATGTTAATTACTGTTGATGTAAGTCACTGATCGAAGTCTCATTCAACGGCTCATTTTTCTCCTCCAGCCTGTCAAAACTGCTTCGAACTGGATGCCAAAATATTCCTGGCGGTCATCATTGTGGATGTGTTTGGTACAGCAGTTGTAATGATGATAATTTACAGGTGCTCCAAGAAGAAAAGCTCAGACAGCCCTTCCAAACCTACTAAACGTAAGACTTCACTAGCGTGTTGGATTAGATCAGCTCTGGAAACATTATTTGTGTACATGAATGAAATTGATCATGTTTATTCTCTCCATATCTTCCAGCAACTCCCAAAGCAGGAGGTCGGGCTCCACCTGTCCCAAATCCTGATTATGAGGTAGGTGTTGCAAAGGAAAAATAACTGTTTCAGAGGTTCATTTGACAGGAAGCTGAACAAATTTGTGTTGTTAGTTTTTGGTTCTCTAAGAATTTTACAAAATTTGAATAATATGTACACAATAAATCTGCAACTAGAAATTTGGTGTTAACAGTGTTTCAAGTTGCTCATTAAAACCTACTTTTGTTTGTGTTTTGGCAGTCACTCAACCTTCACACCATATCATCAGACACTTATTCTACAATGAACACTGGTATGGTGAACAGGACCGGGTAGATACAACCCTTGGCAGCAACATTTACAGAAAACATGGGGAACCAACCATGTTCATAGTAGCATGTAGTCACTGGATTCTGCAGGTTTGAATTTAACATCACTCCAAGAGTAAATCTACTAACATATTTAGTAATAAAGGAAACGATATGAGAAAGGGCATATGAAATTCAAGAGATTGTCAGAAACAATCTCTTTGACAATTTAATGTAAGGTGTTTAACCATCCAAACATTATGTCACAATTTGTATGCATATTATAAATTGTTGAATATGAACTGTATTGATGTTTATGTTTTCAGCTGTAATTTTATTTTCTTTATAAACAAAAAACACAAGGGAACTGCTACTAAATCTCGTGCACACAATTACTGGAACCAAACTAAACAGCTGATGTACCTAGAGTAGGTACATGGACTTAAAATTTTATCAGAAAATCTTGTGATATTTATAAAAAAAATAGTAAAGGTAACAACAAGAAAATACATTTAAATCCATTTCCCTCACTAATGCAAATATTGCCTTAATGATGAAACATACCTCACTACTAAATAGGCTATTTTGGTGCATAATTTGCATTATGTAATCATAATCGTACAACTAAACAGCACCTAATATTTACATTAGATTCTATTTTCACACATATTGTTAGTTACTGATCCTCATATTAAGCATAACAAATATCATCGCTAAGAATCCAATCATATTCTTCCTTTTTTCAGATTTCAATTATTATCTCTATTATGATAATTTAAAAATATTATCATTATCCCTTGGAATATCCTTTGTACAATCTGTAAAGCATGTATGACTGGTAACCTTTGTCTTTTCTTTAGTTCTTGTTTCTGTTGTAGCCTACATGCAATAACTGTTCATACTGAAATACAGGGCAATTTGTTGAAATTGTTTACCTTCATTGTTGTCATAAACATCTTTAAAAAATGTCAGTATACATAACAGCAGAACTATATACATGGTTCACAAATATGGATGTTACCAGTGTGTCAGGCCAGATCCTGTTTATATGTATATATTGCTTTACATATTCAAACTTTTTATTCTCTTTGAAATACATCTCACATGTGTCCAATCAAACTTATAAAAAAAAATCTATTTTTATTTACTTTGTGCTAACATCAGTGCTGAGCAAGTTTTTGTCAGTCATTTTGATTATCTTTTTTTATTTCACTTGGCTGTGTGTATGTTTAAAATTGTAATGTGTCTAACTGAAATAAATACAAGAAAAATTCATATTTTTTCTGTGTATGGTTGGAAATGATACCACGTTGGCTCAACAGATACAAAACTATATGTGATTCATGAGGAGGTTTCGAATCCGCAGGTCATATCCGCAGTACACCACCTAAAGAACACAGTCACCACTAGTGTCTCTTCGTCTCTCTGCATGTCTCATACAAGACAGACGTGATGGAAACATTCAACAAGTATTTGTATTTCACATTGTTAGAGACAGAAAGGAAAGATATGTTTTTATCTTCTGTTTGTTCTTCCCAGGAGTGACAAAGAGCAGTTATACTGAATGGAAATGAAAGCATGAAATGTGATGCAATAGTTCTCTGAAATGTAGATTTTTATTGATCACTACATTTATTGTAAAGCAGCTCATGTTGTGTCGCTTTGTGGAAACACTCCACCTCTTACTGCTCAGTTATCTTCATTTACATCTGCTGTTTTTTGTGTGACAATGTAGAAATCTAAACGATGGTTTCTTCTGTGACACGGTGTCAAGTCAAACCGCTCCCACACACAGACCTACATCTGCTCATCTGCCTGTGTGAGAGAAGATCCGTGCACAGTGTAGATTCTCGTGTTCTTTAAAGTGTGTGTGTGCATGCTTTGAGCTAGAAAGTTAAGATGGAAGTTTGCATTGTGTGTGTGTGTTTTAGCATTCCTCACCTTTTTCCAACAAATACTCAGCTGTGAGGACCTTTAGCTCCTTATGAAGCCCAAAGCCCAGGTTGGGTTAGCAGTTAGGTTTAGGACTAAGGTGTGGATTTAGTTTAGGTTAGTGTTAGGGTTGGGCATGGTAAGCTATACGTGAAGTAAAAACCTAATGGAAGTCAATGCAAAGTCCTTTTAAATCTAGAAAGATGTAATGTGTGTGTGGTGATCAGACATGGTTTTACTCAGCTCTGCTACATGAAGTGCTAAGTGTCTCACTTACGTGTGTATAAGTTTACAGAAGGAAAGGTTGCTTTTGTTCCAACATTCATGGCTGGTGTGCTACATTTTTTCTCCTGATACTCTGATTTTCTCCTATTGTACAAAAACATGCATGGTAGGTCAAGGAGAGATTGCAAATTATGGTCAGGTCAGGTCTGGGTTTGAGTGAAGGGTCGATTTCCACATGTAATCTTTAACGTACAGTGAGGAAAATAAGGACCCGATACACCGCCAATTGTTCACGTTTCCCAGCTGTACAAAGAAGAGAGAGGTCCGCAATTCTTATCATTGGTATACAGTACTTCAACTATTACTGCCTCCTTAAGACAGTATCTTAAGGAGGACGTCTGGCCCCTGAAGCTGTTGTTCGTCTTCTAATCATCATAATTTGTGTCTTGTGTCTTGCGCTTGTCTGTTAATGTCTGGTTTTCATAGCCACAAGACAGCAATAACAAGGTCTGCAGAAATGATTGGTGATATCCTTTCATTTATCCAGGAAACATCCATGAGTATAGACTCATGTCTATACTGGTTACATCTCTGCAGATTCCACACATTCTAAACAACCTCTTCAAACTTCTATCTTGAGCCAGGTGATACAAAGCTTTTTGCAAATGTTACACAAGACAGACAACCTATTTCTCCTGCCTGTCCGTCTGTATGGTTTTGGTTATTCAGCATTTTTACTGCATTATGAAAACACACTGTAGGCATTTCAGTAGAACACACTGCACCTTGCTAAAGTTCAAACACAATAGTTTCAAACATGATAACAAATATGTTAGTCAAAAAAATTACAAAAGATTCCTCTAATAAAACTGGAAAAATATCATAAAAAATACAAAACCTTGCAGGTATTTATATGTCTTAAATATTTTCTAATTCTATAACATTAAAATTACAGTTTTTTGTTTATTTTTGAGATTTTATGTAATACATCAACAAAACATGGTGGTAAAATGAAAAAAAAAAAAAGATCGTGGTTTCCATAGGTCAGGGGTCTCAAACTCCAGTCCTCAAGGGTCGCTGTCCTGCAGATTTTAGATATGCCACAAGTACAAAACACTGGAATGAAATGGCTTAATTACCTCCTCCTTGTGTAGAAAAGTTCTCCAGAGCCTTGCTACTGACCTAATTATTTTATTCAGGTGTGGTGCAGCAGAGGCACATCTAAAAGTTGCAGAATAGTGGCTCTCCAAGACTGGAGTTTGAGACTGGACTTTGTTGGAGCAGTAGCTTACTTACAGCTGAGAGGAAGCAATTAGAGAAGCTAATCAGGAAGGCCAGCTCTATAGGACGCCCCCTCAACCTGGCGCTGGTGGTGAAAGATAGAAGGACTCTGACTAAAATCTCTGATTTACCAAAGCACTGTCCATCTCTGATGGACACATTGTCCATCTCTGATGGACACATTGTCCATCTCTGATGGACAATGTCTCTCATCTCTTGTATGAAGATATTGCTGAAGCAGAGAGCTCCTTTGGCGATAGACTGCTGCATCCTAGATGCACAGACGAGCGTAATCGTAGGTCCTTCTTCGCAGCAGCAGTTAGACTTGTAAACATGAATGCTCTCAATAAACTCAAACTTAATAAGCATTTAGATCCCTGCTGGTATTTGCACTTATTTTAAATTTCTAATGACTTTCCTCCTGTTATTTGTGTATCACTATTGTTTCTACTCTTCTTATAAATAGTACACATATAATTGTCATTTTAATGCACAAATATTTGTATAATATTTTGTATTTGTATTTGTAAAATTATCCTTCTCAGTTGCACATTTATTTCAATTGCAGTATATTAATTTTAATAGCTCAACGATGTTGTCTTTTGCTATAAATTTGCCCGTACAGTGTGTGTTTCTCGGTTCCCTTTTTATCCTTTTGTGAATCTTAATGCTTCGCACATTCAGAATATTTTTGGCATACCTCAATTTTATATTCATACTGCTGGACAATAAAGGTTATTTCTATTATTTTATTTATAAGTGGTAAGAAGAAAGCCACATTTAAAAAAAGACATGAATAATCCTTTGGCAAGGCCTCTGTAAAGAAAGTAGTTAAAACGTACAATGTAAGAAGAAAATTAAATATACTTCTCTCCTGTCTTCCTCATTGAAACAACAAACATAACTGCATATTTAAAATAATACAGTATTGGTATACTTAATTTGAGAAGCAACAAATATTTATCTTAGAGTATATTAAGCTATTATTTTAACTTCTACAAATTAGAAACAGAGTTTGTGTTTTTGTTAATCAAGTTTTACTTTTGAAATACAAATATAAACACGCAGGCATTATAATATCAGTCACTTAAAAAAATCATAATACTAAATATTCTACAACGGCTGTTCATCAAAATGGCTGTGGCAAAAGGGTCAGAAAGGCATCCATTTTTAAAGAATCATAAATGAGAAACAGATTATTTTCCAACAGCAAATTACATCAGTTTTAAGGACATGCTGTACATATATGACACTGTCTTGATGGCGACTCAGGGAGAAAGTCAAAATGCTTCTTCCAGTAGAGGTTTGTTTGCAGTCCAGGGGCCTCTTTACTTTCTGTTGAGTACATCATATTCAACTCTGTCTCCTTTCTTGAATCTCAGTGGCTGAAACAGTAAAGGCCAAATTTAATTCATGGACACAAAAATCCCTGATATCCAGGAATGGTAAATAAGTTTTTTATAGGAGTTGATGAATTAGCTCACCTGGTAGCTCTCGCCGGCCGCTTCATTACGGATCAGATTCTGTTTATCAGACCCTAAGGAGGAGATTGTAATGATGACAAAAAGATACAAACTTCTAATCTGATTAAACATGTATGAAATATAAAACTAGATTTTACAGTGTTAATGTGTATGGGTCTAAATTAATACTAAAGGAATTTAATTACTTTGGTTTTTTTGGATCACATTAATTCCTTAACACTTTGCTGAAATGTCGTCTAATACAGTTTCCGCATTTATCTGCATTGGAACACATTTATTGTCAAATATAGTGAACTTGATTAATTATAAAGATCATCTCTCTTAACAGGATTTGTATTAACATTTACTACATCTGCTGAACCAAAGGATTGCACAAAAACATTACAATGACCTCAATGTATAAGGTTATTTAAAACAGTAAAGACAGTCATTAATAATTGGAAACATGTGGAACCACTGGATACTTCTTCTTAACAAAGCAAATGATAAGTAATTGGTTGAAGAGACCGTCAAGAACCTGACAAAAAAAACTGGTGGTCCAGGAATTTCTTGATTGCACTGATCGATTTCTGAATAATGTATTTTGGTGCTTATTTTGGTGAGCGCATACATCCTTGTGTTGCACTCAACAATTACTGTACATTGTAGTATAAAGATTATCTAACTTTTTCTGGACTTACTTGTTTTAAGCTGTAGAATCATCACCCAGGTTTATAAAAATAACTTGTTAAGTGTGACCCAACTTGTAGATTGGTCAGGCTAGCCTGCTTTGTTACAATATAAAGTTACATGATGGTGAAAATGTTTTGTGATGAATATAGATGTAGCCAAGACAGACACGTAGTGCTCAGTGTGTAAAAAAAAAAAAAAAGGTATGAAAGGTTCAAATTCAACTCTAAAAGTTCAGCTTAATGGCTGGTTGTGAGTCGGTGTTCTATCTTTTGATCAATTATAGTAATTTTGTTGTTTTATTAATCCTAAGAATTTTGTAAAATGCACTTATTATTCGTATTTGTTTTCAGCTGATGTTTTTTCGGGATGTACATCTGCATCAGAAAGCAGCTACTGAAATATTTACATCTACATGAAGTTCAAGCTTTCATTCTAACAAATCCCACACCACTAAGGCAGCCAACTGCTCCATGTGCTGCAAACGGCGACCCTGGTTTTCAACTTGAGCATTTGCCCAAGATGTCTGTTGCACACAAAACATTGCGCATTATTAAAAGAACACAAATTACGTCACAAAGATAAGATAGTAGCAGCATCATATTCTGGGATTACTTGCTTTCTTATGAAACAAGATTTTTTTTGACAAAGTAGATAAAATCACGAACATTTCTAAATCACGTTGGGTCCAATGCACAACCAAATCAACAAAATAATGACTTAACTGAAGAAAATAAAAGTTTAACCAGAGTCCGTATCTAAATCTGATATAAAATCATTCAAATTCACGGAAATATCCCCACAGCCGGATAGATTTTGACAACTTTGGCAAGATGGAGTTGGTCATTACAGCAGATTTGACTCAGGCAAACATCTACCAATAAAGACCAAAGGCTGAACTAGAACACAAGGTGGTTCCAAATGGTATTAGTTTCAGGGTGTGAGAACTTATGCAACTTTGGTTGTTGCAGCATTTTATTTATTTATACTGTAAGCTTTAACAGACTGATTAAATTTTCAGTTAAATTGTTCATAAAAAAATGTGACATTAAAGGTGGATTTTGCATCCCAAAATCCTGGCATGTTAATCCGTTAAATGGAAAATAATTATTGTTGTTTTTATAATACACACTGGTTTTCTACAAAAGAAACCTAAGGTTTGTTAATTGATCCAAAGAGGTAAAGATAGACAAACAGACAGACACACAGACCTTTAGTTTTCTTTGTAGGTTTAACTTGACCACCCCGCGCTTGAGAAGCGATAAGGTAGACGGCCACTCCGACCACAATAGTAGCCACCACATCTCCTACTGCCAGGCCCGCAATGGAGGAAACATCAAGCTCTACACAGTTGTCGCATGCTGTGGAAACACACACCGTTTCTTAAGCTTTCCTATTTAGACACATTTCATGAGGATAATTATTGTGGATGCAAATGGATTTAAAAATTGGGGTATAAGTAATATTTTATAGAAGAAACAAACCTTTGCATTAAAACTTACTTCGAAATTTCACGAAGATTTTTGAATCTGACTTTTCACACGAGTATTCCCCGGTGTTGTCGTCGCGATAGGTTAGTAGCGAATTTTTCAACTCTTCTGAATTACGCATAACTTTCTCTTTTCCACATGACAACTTAATTCCATCTGCCACCTCTTCGATCTGTATTTCTGTGTAAGAAAAATAATAATTTAGTGAAGCATAAGTTTGGGCATAAAGTAATTCTTAGAATGCTTCATTTTAGATGTTGTTATTATTACGTAAAAGATAATAATTGTAATCTTGACCAGAGTAGTACTCTTACTTTCAGTGTCTCCTTCGCTGCTGACAAATGCTGCAGGAGATATTTGTAAAGAAATATAGAGAAACGGTTATTGTAAACAGTCAATGCTTTGCTCACACAATGATAATAAACAGCAGGAATTTTATGGTTAAAAGGGTGATAATAGGATATAAGAGAGAGAGTACTAAATTAGAACAGTGTCCCGTTTGCATCATGTTCAAGACCAAATATGTATAGTATAATCATTAAGTATTTTTAACACAATTATGTTCATCTATCAAGTCACCAGGGTCAGAGAAAAGTACATTTTGAGAATAAAATTTAAAAATGTTAATATTTTTCATTAATCTATATTACAATTTTTTATCTAAATAGAATTATTTTATAAGCTGCATATAAAAATCCTCATAATCAAGAAAAATACACAAACAGGTAATAGACAATGTCATATACTATTTAAAATGTTAGTTAATACAGGTGAAAACCAGCCTACCTGCCAGAGTCCAAAGAATCAACAGATGATATTTCATTGTGTTTTTCCTCCTGACTGCTTTTCTGAAGACAGAAGGAAACAAAGATAAGCAAGTGCACTATAAAAACCGGAAGCTGCCATTTTCTGATTCTTGTCGACCATTTTATTTTAATTAACATAACGACTAACAAAGGATGAAAAACGACTTATTGTTGCTGTCACCACATTAATATTTCTCAAATCAAGACCCTGCTTTTCTTTGCTTTAGTTTTATCTGGTTTTAGATGAATAAAAATGACTAGGAGTAAATAATGCACTAATTGTGGAACTTTTAGCAACAGTAAATATACAACATCAGGTTAATAAAAATAGCGCTGTAATTTCGACCAAAAAAAGCAACAAAAATACTAACCTTAAACGAATGAAGTTTTGTTGAAAGATTTAGGTCCTGCCTGCAGTCAGAGTGTCTCCACCTGTCTGTCTGAGACGGAGAAGGAAGTCACTGTGATTGGTCTGACAGCTTCATCAGGCTTTGTTGGTTATATCAGAAACTCTCAATCATGTCAGCATGAATTTCATCCTCAAAATCAGCACATAAGGCATTCTAAAAGTTTTATGGCCAATAATATTGGCACTGTTTAGCAGATGCTTTTGTTGTTGACGGAATAAAACTACAACATTCAACCTATTTGACACAAAAACTGTAATGTATTATTAATTAATTCAGACATGAACTAGAGTTTGATATTCATGAGGAATGATATAATTAGTAATAAGTAATAAGTCTTGAAAGCGCTAATTTTATTCTCCACTTACCAATTAATATTATTTTTTAACATTCAGAGAGTAAAAAAGACAATATAAAATTGCTAATTAGTGTTTGCGGCACAATTATGTGGTGCAGTGAGTTTCTACATCTGGAGAAACAAAGAACTAACACACACATTGCATGAATATTTCAATCCCCTGCATATTGGGAATGTTTTCCTCATCGGTCTGTCTCCCCTGTTCAACACAGGAGCTCTAGCAGACACATAAAGAGAGCAAATGCACGCTCCCACAACATAATTCTGCTTCCTGTTTGTAAAAAAAAAAAAGAAACCACAGCAACCTGTGACCCAAGAGCTAACACCTGGCACATACACACACACATACACGCACACACACAGCGTGTCTTTCTAAACACACACATAGACTCATGCACACTTACTCCCCCAGCCACACTCACATTCATCAATATCATCCTCTCTTGCACCTGTGTTAGACAAACAAAGTGGATCGTTTCACTTTACCAAACAAAACTGACACTTTCTGCTAATAGGCTGTTAGGAGAATTTACATTCCTCTTACTGTGCACAACCCAGTTACCATCTTTTACACCACTTCCTAGCACCCCCTGGTGATTACACAGTAAAAACACAGCATGTTCATCATTTACTTTGATACAATCTCAATAATACCTTTATTAGACTTTTTCATTTTTATACACCTATGCATACAAATATACAGGGTGGGACATGTAGCAAGTCCATAAACGGTTCTATTTAAATCTGCACCATCATATTCAGGCTATATTTGTCCAAATAAACATTCTGGTTTCAGCAGAGAACATTAAATGCATCCCATCAATGCGACAAGAATGAACATCATGAGAAAGTGTTTACAGAAAATCATATGACAACTTCGCCTTGATGAGACAACAGCAGCACAGATGCCTGAGTACCTGATTTACTGGATGACAAACATTCACAGGTATGTTTTACAGATTAGAAGAACAGTTTCAGAAATCGAGGTGGCCTCTGAACTTTGTTTCCGGCTTGAAGGTGACTGAACGGTGCTTGACTCGCTGATTGGTGCAGCTCTGGGTTTCTTCCCAAACAGCTGCGTTCTTAGATGTAGGTATGCATGCAACAAACAGTCGGAGTTGAACTGAAATGTCCATCAGAGCCAGATTTCCTCGCTGCTTGTGCTGTTCACCTTATAGATGTAGCCCACCATCGGATACCTGGCAAAACCTGGAAGCACCATAGAAAAAAGACAAAACGAAAAAGATAAATAAGCCACGACTCGAGGTATAAATAGTTGAAAAACCAGCAGAGGTTCAGAGGGCATCTTGCTGACCTCTTGCTGCGTAGGCTAAAGACAGATCTTCCTCCTCCTCTTCCTCTTTCTTCTGCTCTCCCACACTGTTCTGCTGGGCGGCTTCTCGAGCTATAAGAGGAGTATGCAGAGAAACAAAACATGCATTAGCAGTTTGAAGAAATAATTTCATGTAGGAAACAGTAACTATACAGTGAATTGTGTTTCTTTTGCACTGTATTGTGCATGATATCATATTTATAGCTACATGTAAAATTCAAACTGTTACTTTATGTCATGCTGATTTATGAAATACATGTACATACACTTAAAAGTGGGAAGGTTGTATGGAGTTCTGTCAGTGTTTAAGTGTGCTAAAGTGTGCTAGCTGGCTTGTCCACTAGGAGGAAAGTGATTTCTTGTAACTCTGTGTAAATAACTCTTAATAAATCAACACACTTGGTTTCCACTCTTGTACATTCATATATAAATTTTTATATTCAATTGTCCGTTTAGTTATGTAAAAGTTAGGTTATCTAAAATGTATCTGTGTGTGATCTAAGTCACACACAGACATGAGCCGAACAAACATTTGCAGTATAATGAAAAAATATTCATATTTCCACAAATTTCAATGTATATCATTGGGACCAACACAATCTGATACATAATTGTGACACATGCTTTGTTTCCTTTTCAATAAAAATGTAAAAAGTCTTACAATCAACATCTGCCTCTGCAGTTATGCATTATTCCTTAGGTAGAGTCACTCTGAACCTATTTTCATCTATTTAAATCTCTCTTCCTTCCCAAGAAGGTGTAAAAATACAGACAATAATAACTTATAACCTCTAGCCAAATGTGCCTCTGCAACATATGTTTGACTCGCGCTGGATGAAGCTCTTACCTTTCCTCAGAGTGCTGAGGTCATGGAGCTGCATGTTGGAAGGCAGAGACATGTTCTCTCTGGGAATGTTGGTCTTATCTGCTCTGTCCATCTTCAGGCTTGCTGATTCACTGCGGGGATAACAGAGACGTGTCAAACTTGGATCAGAGGTTGTTATTGATCTCCTGGGTGGACATACTTTTCCTAAGAGCAGAAAAAATATGCTTTCATCAGTGTTCCCTTCCATTGAGCTAATGGAGGAAGACATGACGTGGCATAAAGGTGAGCCAAAATACAGAGTGAAAGGCCAGATGTACTTACTGTAGCACAAGGAGACTAGTGAGGCTGCAGTTACATTTTATTATAAGTAATGTTGGGCATAAAGTATATTTATCATATAGAACAGTCTTTAATACAAATGTCTCTAAGAAGTATGTGCAATGTGTGTGAAAAGTGAAATTATGTTGAACGACTCAGAACAAAATCTTAGAGTAAGCTCTTTTCTTAGAGATAAAATGATCAACATTTTCAATTCTAGGTGAAAAACATGAACTGAAGTCATTAGACTGACTGTGTTGGAGGTTTTTTTAAGCTAATTCTGCATATTGCTTATATTAATACATCTAGAAATTTAAAAAGGTAGATATTAATATAAATAATTTCAATCTCTGCTAACCCAAAACCCAGTTTTTTTTTGTTTGTTTTTTTACCTTTTCTTGGTCATCAGAATCTCCACTGGTTCATCTGTAACAAAACACAGAGAAATTCAGGACAAAGCTCCACACCACAAACATTTTCCTGCTCAAAAAAATATGCAAGCATACATTATTCTCACCAATAATCTTGCTCTTGTTTTTTTGCATAAGGCAGAGGACAATTAGACTGAGGATGAGGAGAGCCATGAAGGCCATGGCTCCTCCAGTCACGATACCCAGCATGGGAACCTCGACACGAGACTGCAGGAACTCTGGAGGGCAGAGGAGAGGAACTTAAAGGAAACTTTTAGAGAATGTTTTGCATTGCAAAACACCTACCAGCTAGCAAAACGTAGTTTCAGCACAATTAGTGTCAGAAGGATCTAAGACAAATAAGGAGAGTTTAAGATTGGGATATCTTAAACTCTTAAAGACATATTTAAATGCATTTAGGGAAGCTTAAATGACAAGGCATTCCTGAGATGATTTTTCTACATCATCATGCTGTTGCTCCTGATTCTGGAAGCCTTATGAAGAGCTTGTATTGTGCTGCCTAAGGGAACACACACACACACACACACGCGCGCGCGCGCACACACACACACACCCACACCCACGTAATCTGAAACCTGGGGTTTTCTACAATTACACTAACTTAAAGGGTTTTACAAATCGCCAAGAACAGCAGCTCTGAACACAGTTAAATGGACTTTATCACTGCAGTAGAATCATTGTGCAGTTTAATTCAGCTACTTTATCAAGAAATTCAATATATATTTGAAACAAAGAGTTTTGTCAGACTGGGTCAGAAATTATTGAATTACCAGAGCATTTGCCTAAGGTCCCATTTGGGAACCGGAATAGTTGTTTTCATGTTCTTATATAAATACTAATTTGAGGCACTTTTTTTATACGGGTGAAGACATTTGTAGAAAGGATGCACCTCAAATAATCAGATGGTTATTTATGAAAAAGTCACATCCTGAATCACACGCTACTGGCACAGAGGAGCCAAGTGTGGCGTTAGAAATGCAACAAAAATTAATGGACCAAATTCTTTCCTTTCATGGAAACAATCACCAACCTGCCAGTGTGAGGTTGCTCTGAGCCATTCCCACACTGTTGGTGGCGTTCACCGTTAGGTTCCCTGACAGGCTGCTCAGCGTGACCCTCAGCGTGTGATTGGTCAGCCACGGATAGCTCCGTGAGTCCAGGATGAGGAAGTCCGAGGTATTGGCCACCAGCTGGCCCGACTGGTCCACGAAGGTGATGGTGGCAGGAGGGTTAGAGCGGACCAAGGCGAACAGGACCAGGGAGAGGCCGGGGTCCGAGGTTTCACTGTAGTGGGCGTTGACCCTGAGGATTTCTGGCTGGACTGGGGCACAGAGGAGAGGAACGGCTTGACAATGTCAACTGAAACAGACTTTCAGTCCGTGACATATTTAACCCAGACTCACACTGGATGTTGAGAGTGACCGTTGCATTGTAGCTGTGTCCTGTCCTGGGGTTCGATGCCACACACACCAGCTCCTTGTCCCACTTTCTGGCCCGCAGAGAGAAGGTGCTGTTGTGATTGGTCCCCGGTCTCAGGACCTCAGAATCCTTCTGTGACGTCATCACCAGACGGCCTCGGTTTGGCGACGGCTCCTTCTGCTGCTCTCCGTTGAGGTACCAGGTCAGTAACGGAGGTGCTCGAGGATCCCAGCCGTCTGATTGGCAGTTGAACCTGTGGGTCATGTTCTCCTGAAGTGTCACAGCCGCTTCCTGCCGCCCATCGATTTTAAGAGCAGGTTCAATAGCACCTGAGGTACAACAGGACAAAATAGTGTGGCAGAACCAAATATAGACCATGGAAATATTAAGGCTTTAGACTCCTAAAACATTAAAGGGCGATTTGGACCTTTAATGTTTTAAAGACAGTCGTAAAAGATATCAATATTGTTTGATTACACTCATTATTTTCTAAGAGGAGCATTTAGTTGAACTACTAACACTTTTCTTTCTATAAGCGCCTTGCTTTCTGATTGGCCAGTAGATTACAGTAAAGGTATCAGGTAGCTCCAAATTAATATAACTTGGAGAGGTGTGATTCACTTGATTATCAATTAACTACCAGTAATGTCAGAAATTCCTGCTGGACTTGAAAATAAGTACAGCTTGGGAGCTGACTGTGAATTTTTATGGGTACCAAAGTGTTCAATGTTAGGTCTTTTTTCACTTGGCCCAAACTAGGTCATCAAAACGTTAATAAAACCCATTCTCTTTTTCTGACCGTCAGCATTCTCACTGCACAGAAGGACTGTGATTTTTAACAGGATTTTCCTGTAAGCAGTTTAAAGCGTTTGTGCTGGAGTGTGTGTGCTACCTGTCCAGGACAAGGCCAGTGTATTGAAGAACACAACGGCAGACCCTGATGTCCATGTCCTCAGCCACACACTCTCCATCCTGGCCGAACCGCCACACACTCAAATGCATCTACCTGCTAAGACAAGGATGCAAATTACTCTTAAGAGTGAGGAAAGCAATTCATATAAATCAAATCACAGTAGCGCACGGACAAATGTTACATGAGTTACACTTTGGTATCTAAGCAAAGGGCTTTGAGTACAAATGGAAACGGCAATTTTCAGACTTTTATTTGTAAAAAAAAAAGAATAATAATATACTTCTCAAAGAATGTATTGTTTTCATTCCAATTAGGGTTGCAGTTAAAGATTATTTTAGTAATAAAAATATTATGACAATTATTCTGACAATTAATCACTTAGTCCGTTTAAAAAATTGACTGATTTTGCAGATGTTTTCATTGAACCGCTATAGCATATTTTATACATTAAAAATTTATTAAAATATGTAAATGAAACATATATGTTATTTTTAATATTAGAAAGTAACACTGCATTTCCATAAAATGCAGTAATACTGGTCCTTTATCGCTGCATCACTTTCAGCAAAGGATGCATCTGCAGCTAAAAAGAAAATACTTCTAACATCAACATGCGAAAAGCTCAGCCCTTCCTGCTTGACTTACATCAATACCTGATGTACTGCTTGACCTGAATTACATCAATATGGTGTTGGGCTGATCTGATGATTTTGTTTTAGATCAGGGGTGCTCAAACCTTTTCAGAGCAAGATCTACTTTTTCTCTCACTAGCCGCCTGAGATCTACCTCATGACACAAAGACATAAAAATTGCAAATTAAACTCTATTGACTTATTTTATATGCGAATTTGCATCAGTTATAGCAGAAATAATGAACAGAAAACTTCATGCAGTTTCTTCCTCAGTGAGATTCTGACACTGGGAGCAAGTTACTGGTTTCTCATTCAGAAGCTGGTTGCCAACGTGACACCAGCAGGTGTCAGTCAGTCATGGTGGATCTGACATTTGGTTTGATGACCTCAGTATGAGAAACTACAGATTGATAGGAGAAATCAAAGAGTCCAGAAAAGGTAAAGGAAAATCTTCTGAAGTCGGGATATAATTAATTTTATTTTACATAATTATCGCGGAATTTGTTTAAACTTAATGAAATATTTCTCCTATTTGATGTTTGTTGTGACGTATAGTCACAAACGAACGAGGTAATTAGTCCAAGTTTGTCGTTTATTGAACGTTCAGAAACTACATCAGGTGTGATGAATCACAGCAAAGGTAAACAAAGGAACAACAACCCGAACAGACGATCAACTCAAAATCACTCCTACCTTTTTACTTTCTGTCTTTTTGTCGTTTAAACACACCGGTTGCCGTGGTAACCGCTGCGCTCGCAAGCCGAGCAGAGATTGTTAAAAAGACAACAGTCAGTCCGTTACGATATCAGGTTTCCAGGCTTGATATTTATTCCTCGATTATTAATAAGC
>CAEGAF010043232.1:0-19373 GCA_903067075.1 Micropoecilia bifurca | reverse complement strand
CCCAGGCCAGCCGAGAGACATAGTCCCTCCAGCGTGTCCTGGGTCTTCCTCGGGGCCTCCTCCCGGTGGGACGTGCCAGGAACACCTCACCAGGGAGGCGTCCAGGAGGCATCCTGACCAGATGCCCGAGCCACCTCAACTAAAAGGGGAATATTATGCAAAATCAACTTTTTGAGCTTCATATCATGTTGTAATTTTATTCCCCCATCAAACACATGTCCAAAGCATTTTGATTCATTCATTCATGTTTGAGAAATCCTTGAATCTTTTGTGGTAGCCGTTCGGGAGTCCCTAAACGCTTTCTCTTATAAAGTGCTGCCTATTCACCCAAACCTTATCCCTGGATCCTCAGTCTCCAGTCAAACTTCCAGTTTTCCTACTCAGCTCCTCCAGACTAGCGGCAGCAACAATTAGCAAACACCTGGAGGAGCCATATGTTTGCTGAGCTTATCATACAGTCTCTTTCTTATTCAAAATCTGCTAGGAACAGTTGTAGACGGCATCATGGAGAAACATTGTTGTTGTTGGGGAAGTGTCAGAAAGAGTAGAACCATCTTAAAGAGACAGAAGCCCAGTTTCAAGCTGTGAGATACGGCTATCATGCAAAGTCAAATTCTTTTTAATCTATGTTCGATATAGGCAGCATTTCTGTAACACCTGGAGCTAACATAGTTTCTTGATTATTCTATAAAATGGCTCTATGTGCCTGGAAAATACATAACGTCGTCCCTTTAAACATATGCATGAAGCATATTTCAAGAGTCTGCAGCCAGTCGACACAGTGAGAACTCTGCTGCTTAGAATTAGCTTCTTCTGAGATAATATACTATTTCAAATGAGAAAATACAACAATAATGAGTTTTGTGCAAACATTTAGATTGGTGAGTTTGGTTGAATTGTTACAGTAACAACAGAAAACAGTGGATTCAATGTCATAATGGGCCAGCCTGTTAGAAGACTTTGACACATTGAAGAAATGTTTACACAAGAAATTACATGGAGAGACCACTGTTGCCTTAAAATGCTCTGGATCAACAGCATTGGTATCGGCAGATATCAACATTAAATTGTCGAAATGGAACCAAAACATGCTGGATCAGAGCATCTGTAGTGGTGATCGGAAGACTGAACCAAGGCCCTTTTCATCCCATGCTTGTTTCAGTAAATTTTGTCGGCCTTGTCTGCTTCAAAGAGAGGCTCCGGCGTATAATCTGGGTATGTACATCTGTGAATTATTATTCTAATTCTTTATACGTTTATTAGAGCTGAATAAACTCCACATCAAATACATCACCCGGGCAATGTCAGAAGGCCTGAGGCAAATCAGCCGACATCTGTTAACTCTTTCAAAATGGCCTCATCCAGCATGTCTGTGGGCGTAAAGGAGCGAGGAAAAAAGGGAGAGGCGAGAGAGCCGGAGAGGGAGAGAGGAGCGCAAAAGTCTCTGTTGCTGATTAATGGCGGCCGCAGGAGAGGCGTTTTTAGGCCGAGAGTGGGGCTGCACTCCCACGGCTGGGCTACACACTGTAAACACAGCGAAGGGGACGAGGCAGCGTTCCTCGATTGAAATGCAGCATGCAGGAGAACATGTGGGAAAGCTTTACTTCTTGGCACAATCTCAGTCAACCAGGGAGTCAGTAAATGAGTCACTCAGTCAGGCTCCCAGCCAGTCACTCAATCAGCCACTTCTTCTGATAAAATTGTCAGTCAGCAAATCTGTCTTTCAGTCAGACAACTCACACGCCGCTTGTCAGTCGCACAGGTTTGTGAAAGAAGGAAGCTAAAGGCAACATTCGCAGCCAGGATAAGGCAAGAATGACCGAGTTATTTGCCGTTATTAAATTCTTTGCGACTTTTTATTCGTCGGTAATCTGTGTCTGAGCGAAAAAAAGGCCTTCTTGCCTGAAGATTTTTCACCATCAAAGCAATGAGAGTGAAGTAGCACAGCGTCATAAACATGGAGCCTGGTTTTAGCCACAGATATGATTGCTGAGCAATGGTTTCTCCCCACGTCGCAGCTTTAGTTAACGCAGTATGTTGGCTGGTGGGTTGTCAGGTACTGGCATAAACAGCTAGCGCACACACTTTCTCACCGTGCAGCCTCTATCAGTAACTTCTGCTGTGAGGAGGGGAGTGCTGAGGCAGCAGGTCGGACCGCACGGGGGCCGAGCAGCTCTGTGTGCCTGGCAAAGTGGGCCATTAACCCACCGCCCTGAGGTGTGACCTGGGCCAAATCCAATATTGGCTTCAGCATCAAGGCACAGGTGCCACTCAAGGTTCAAAGCCGCAGATCAGCAAGAAGCCCCACTTCTCCTGCTGCCCTTCCGCACCAACCCTTTTCCTTTTTTCCCCCTTACAATAAAGGAGTGAATGAAAATTGAGACACATGCAAGCACAGCTGCTGCCAATTCACTACTGGAAACAAGGAGTCATAAGTAAAGGTAGTAAAGCCAAGTATGGGTGAAAACATTACAAATAAACTGTCTGAATGCAAATAAACCTTTCCAAGGCTGAACGTAGATAGTCAGTGTTCCTCTGATAACTTCAAATGGGATTTTGTTTATAGATTTGCTTATAAAGCTTTAAGCCACCAACACCTCATTCATTCTCCTCTTTAGGATCTGTAATATATGGAAAAGTAAGAGTGGCATTCAAAATATAGACTGTATTTATTAGGTGCGAAGGAGATATGGCATTGTGTGAGAGAGCAGTTGTAGTAAAACCTGCATTTCCTCAATGAAAACAGAAACTGATATTGTAACATAGCTTTAGCACTTTATAATTTAGCTCCTAGTGCAGCTAGCATTACAAAAATGTGAGTTTCTTTGTGTGTGCATTCTTGAACATCTAGAGTCCTTACTTTAACTCTGATCTTGAACTGATGTTGAAATGAACTTTGTTCAGCTTTCCTGTTACCTACTGAGTCTTGCTCCCTTGCATCAAATGCAGACATTTGTTGATATGTGATTGAAAATGTAATTTGCTTTAAAATAGTTTCTTCCATTTCAGTCCTCCCTTTAATTTAAAAACTCACAGATACTAACTTACATTACATTTAACTTACATCGTCATTTCTAAGGAGGATGGATCCGTTGGTAGAGAAAAAATGGTCAAGACTGTTCAATTTAAAATCATCTGATCCCAGTCACAACATTTATTGGTGAAACTTCTGTAATTAAAATTAAAATCTCTTCTTATTTATCTGAAACTTTTTCAGGACACCAATATTACCACACTACAGAGTTGTTAGGATATTACTAATCTTTTTCAAAATATCCAGAAGATTTTACTGCACAGAACATTTATTCATCTGCCTGTTCTGATTTTCTGAAAGTGAGATTATTGAATTATTTTGTACATGGATAAAACGGTAAAACGAATATGTATTTTATACCTGTATTAGGTCTGTATGGGTGTATTATAATAATTTATAGTATTAAAACTCATTATTTTAAAACCGTACAAAATTTCATTCACCCTGTTCCTGCGGTTTAAAGTTCTGTTAACAGGATGCCAGACAGAGAACTGAAGTGATCAAGGTTTTTCCGGCTGTATAAAGCATAGAGCACTTTAGCACTACCTCCTTCCCCACCTGTTGCTGTTTGCAGCAAGCCCAGATTTTTTTTTGACAAACACAACCAGTCAAGATGTGGAAACTAAAATGTGAATTTCTATTTTCTCTTTTAAATAAAAGCAATTAAGCAACACATTTGCTCTGAATTTCTGCATCTATGCATTAGAAATTTGGTATTTATACTAACGGTTTTCATACTGAGTCTTATACCAGCCCATGTCTAATTGGTACAATTTGTATGCACGCCACCACAACATTGCTGAGGACTAAAAACATTTACGAGGCCTTAATTCAAACAGGCTTTAAAAGCTCTGCTCTCCTTAGGTTCTATCCTCTGTGTTTTTTCTCCATGTCCCCCCATGTGAACAAGTCAAACGTCTGAAGAGATGTATTGAAGTATCCCTGCACATTCTGTACGACGGATATGTCATATGACATATTGCCTTGCAGCAGCCATCACAGATAAAATGACAGATGCTGTTTTTTGCCTCATGGATCTTTCTTGGCCAAGTTGATTTTGAGACATTGCTTTTTGCTCTGCCCTGCTGTCTTAGTGATGCGGTTCTCCTGCATATTCTGTTCTCTTTGCCTTTCCTTTTCATCCATTGCGAAACTTACAAAGGCTGCCTGTTTTGTTCTCCACCGAATTTCAAACACGGTTGGTGTGTAATTGCTAGCGACAAGGAGAGCGCGGTTGTTGATGTCTCACTTTCCTTTTTAACTGACACTCAGCCATCTGCTTTGTTTAGCTTCGATGTTTACCCCGCCCATCCGCTGTGCCTCCTCCACATTATTCCTTACATGTACGGTGAAAAGCCTGGTCTCCATAGATACACTAGGCCAACTCCTTAAAAGCCCTGATTTATTTTTTGTGTGGAGGACACATGAATACAGGAGGAAAGGGTGACGATGCCGATTCGTGAGAATTCCTGGACAAGCCCTGACCTTTCCGCCTGTGTCTCGCTAAAGTCTGCCCTTTTCCCTGAGGGAAATGCACTGCACTACCTGCCTTCGTCCACTTCAGTGGAAACAGTGACTGACCGCCTGTGGCTACTTCTGCACATCTGTCCAGGTGGATGGATGGCTTTGATTGGAAACAATCCCTGACCCTGTCGTCGGCCGGACTCCTGACTGGCAGTAATTGGCATGGCAGTAGGCAGGCCCATCTTTCACTTGTGGTCAGCCATGATTGACCTGATTAGGCCTGGGTAGCTCCCCAGAGTGAAGGGGTCTGGTGTGGCCCGGGGCAACGATGAGCTGGCTGTACCCACGTGCCCCTCGACCAGCAGCAGAAGATGATACATGTTGCTAAAGTAAGTTGGCAGCAACAGTGGCCTGACTAGCTTCACTTGTCAAGTCATATCCAGGGGTCAGAGAGTTTACCGAGGGGAAATCTGAGACACGGCATCGTCATACATATTGTACGCACAACCGAGCATATGAGAGGGCGGGTGCTGGAGGGTTTTGGTTTGGTTCCTGTAAATTCAAACCCATCGTATGTTTGCAATTAAAGCTGGTGTGTACAGTGTGTTTACAGAGTGCTGCAATCAACGTAATTGGGAGAGGGTGTTCCTGACTGAAACGTCTGTCTTATTTCTCTCAGCCTGGGTTCAAGTGGGCACTTGCTGGCTTTGTCCCAATGTAAATGCATTGTTTCACCTGTTTCACCTTCTCTATACATTTTTGTTTTTCCATTATTCATATTTTTTCTGGCTCGAATACAAAGACCTACAACAGAGCTTTTGATTTCAGTGAAAACAAACCAAGAAAGTCATGGGGGAAAAAAAGGATAAAAAGCTATGTGAAATGACTTTATTTTCCCTTTCAATTCTAATTAAATCACCACTGACCACTGTATTGTTCTGGGTTTCTTCAAAACTCAAACTGTAAAAAAGTTTAATAACATTTATTTTAACAGCATAGAGAACAAAAAATTGAAAAATAACACACATGACTTAAATAAACACAAAAAAAGGGCAGGAATTGCATGATGTCATCATTTTCTTGCAGACCTCGTTTTAGCTCGTCTTCCAGCCTGATCTAGACATAACATCTGGTCAAAACTGTTCTCATGTGACGTCAGATTACTCTTGCATTATTGGTCATAAATGTGAAACGTGTGTGTGACTAATGTCGACAAACAGCAGTTGAGTCTGTCCTACTTTTCTGCTGAACCTTCAAGAATTTCTGCATTTGAATCTCTTGTGAAGAATTAAATGTCTTTACCAGAATAAACTTTGTTCTGAACATTTTTTCTTGTCTTTCTAACTTGTGAGTATAGGTTGTTTGTTCAGACAGCTTGTGAAGGTAACACAGAAAAGGAGTGTGTGGCTCAGCAGACACTGACCCTGATGAAAGCACGCTTTTGTCACAACACAATAGATTGAATTTATTTGAATGACCATGTAAGATAAAGCGTCTCATATATTTTTTTACCTGCTCTGGTTGTGCCTTTCATCTTTTTTATGGCTACTTCTTTTCACATTCAAACTTGTTTTACTCAGAGCAAGAAGACAAATGCTTCACTTGGAGAACCCGTTGGGGTTTTTTTGTTCTTACAAGCTAGAATCAGGTCCGGAAACGTCTGGAATTTGAATCAAGTATTTTTCAGATTTGGATAAAAGTATACATTTGTATTTCCAGATTTTGTTCCCTATTCCATTGTCTAAATGTTGTGCCCTTGCTTCCATCCTTCAGTTTGATTTACTTTCTTCCTTGTGCTCTTCTTTCTTTCTTTTGGCATTTTGGCCATTCGTTTTACATTTATTCTTCTTTTCTGATGTCCTTCATCGTGTCCTTTCTTTCTGTGATGTTTTCCTAATTTTCTTCCTTCCTTCTTTTATTTACCATCTTGTTTTCCATTCCTCTTTACATCTTTCTGCCTCACCTTCCTTACGTTTTTCCTTTCTTCTTTGGGTCTCGTATCCTTTCTTCTTTTAAAATTTGCACATTTTTGTCCTTTTGTCCTCATGTCTTTTCTCATAATTTGTCTTTTCTTACTTTTAGCTTTACTTTCCCTCCCTGTCATTCTTTGTTTGTACTTTCCAAACTAGTATTCTTGTATCATTCCTTCCTTCATTCCACCCTTGCTTCCTTGTGTCCTGTCTTCCTTTCTTCCTTCTGTTTTTCCAGTTTTTCCTTTAAGTGAACTTTTGCTGTCTGAAATGAGGCCTTTTTATCTTTGTCAGACGCTTTGTTTGTTTAGATTGCAAATCTTTTCGTATTCCACCATCATAAAGGTGTCATTTGACTGTGCCTGCCGTTTTCCTGGTTATTGACAGTATTTTGTAAATATTTTCTCAGCCTTTTTGTTTGAAGAAAAGGTTTCAGTGTCCACCTGAATATCTGGATGTTATTATGCCATCTTTTGATCTCATTCATGCTCTGCAAGAGGGGATTAATTTCTCTAATTGGAGGTGTGTACTCGCTTTGAGGCCACAACATTCTTAACTCTTGATACTGTCAATGTGTTTGCCATTCAACAAAGATGATGTCATATCGTCAATTGGAAACACAACTACTGCCTCATTGCTAGCACTCATACGGTTTGTTTTTACAGTGTAAATAGTTTTTCCTTCAACCCCTGCATAGTAACAAAGACCTCCTTGAAAATAAGGAGGAATTCCTCTGAACGCCCTGCTCTGCTCTCGGGTGAGAAATGTCTCACCAGAGTAGTTTCTTAAGATCCTCCAGACAAACATCACAACTGGTAATGTTTTTCTAGTTTTCATAAAGAACTCATATCAGTACCAGCAAATAAATATTTACTACTAGAAAGTGTAGTCACAGAACTTGTGTTTTCCAAAAGAAATTTTTAAGTGGTTTGGATTTTAAAAACTGAGGTACAGATAATTCGTCTGAACATAAGTCAGCAATTTTAAAAACCAGTGTAAGGTGATGAAATGGAAATTTTGACCACGTTTTTTTACGCCATTTCTTCAGTTCATGTTAGTGCGTGTGTGTGTGTTTAAAGCTTTGTAAAGGTCCCACCTCATCCTTTCAGACCGTTTAATGTCTGACCTTTAACTAGACCGTTGAAACACTTCAATCTGGTCAGACTGTTGCTGATTTGCTGCCCTGTTTGGGATAGTTGTCTGCTGATGATCCAGTGGTGGCCCAGCTTTAACCGTCAGAGAAACTCTTCTATTTTTGACTCTTGATTACTTTGGGATTCAGGAGAACTCAAAGAGACTCAAAGACTCCAACATGCTAACCGAATCACCAGCCCTCCACCCCCATGTATGATGGTTGGTTTGAAATGTTTGTCAGGATTATGGCCAAACGGTTTTCATGCCTCTGTTTAAGATGCTTTGTTTCAGAAGTTTTAGGTTCTTGCGGTTTCACTGAACTCAGCACAGACAGATGTTGAGGAGAATTTACTGGCGTGTCTAGCGCAGCTCTTTCCATGAGTAAATAATTCTGTTGTGCTGCAAAATGTGTGTATCAATCCTACAAAGAAAGCTAAAAGACCAGCATCCTACCTCTGGGTGGACATTTATTGTATTGTCATTTATTTTGATATATTTTTTTATCATAAAACTTTTTCATTTATTGTTGTCACAATAAATTCCAATTAATTTATTGTGACAGCAAAACTGTCATTGTTCTTGGGATTATTTTCACAATTTTTTCAATGTGTGAATTTTAGTGATAAAAATCATACTATTTTATGTTACTGGTGTCCTAAATAACTTTTTGTGGGGCCATGATTGCTGTGCCATGCAGTCATAGCCATACAGTTACCTAAGAAAAGTAATAAACAGCTCTGATTACTTTTATCTTTATCACAATAGTGAAATATGGGCTGAATGGAAAATTAGCAAGAAGAATCCATTACTCCAAAGGTCTTTGACTATAACTTTATTTATTTATTTTTTTATTCTTGTGATCTACAAAATGTTGGGCCATATTGACTATAAATTTAGCAGTTACATTTTCAATAGTTAGATGTCCATATCTCTGTAGTTTGCAATTTTCCTCTACTTTATCTTTAACTGTCTGTTGTGTATCTGAAGGTAATTGATTGCACTGGATTTCATTTCATTTGGGGTATCAGATTAAAGGGAAGGTTCATATATGCACCACACTTTTCAGAGTTGGTACTATTACCTCCCTCCACCTTGCAACTATTCCCCTTGTGTAGGCCTCACTTTGTGGTTGTAATGTGGGAAAATGAGAAAAAGGTCAAATGGTATGAGTTGTTAAGTGAGGCGCTGTACATCGTCCTCCTCTTCCTCCTCCTCACCGGTGAACTTCTCTGTCTCCAGGTCTCCAGCAGCTCGGCCGGCTCCCCAGCGAGCTCCTCCACCCCGTCCACCTCATCTCGCCAGTACACTCGACAGCGCATCACCCGCGTCAACCTCAGGGACTTGATTTTCTACATGGAGCAAGAGAGAGAGACTGCCCACTCCCTCCTCCTTTACCGTGCACTGCTCAAGTAGCCTCTGCTCTGCTCAGCACCCACCTCAACCTCCACCTTCTCCACCTCCTCCTTCCCAGCCACGTGCCTTGAGATCAGGTCTAATTTTCCTGCTTTGTCTCTGTGTACTGTAGTGATGTTCGACGTAGCTTTTAACACACAGAGGGTTAGTAAAAAAAAAAGCTAAATGTTGTTGTTCCTTGTGCTCTCCGTTTAGCTTCACAGTGTGTAGTTAGATCCTTCGATTTAAAGGCCACGTCATGTACTTTGTGTTGGATTTGTTAGATGAAGGATGTCCGAACCTATTCCATCTGTACTCGGTTGCTTTTTTATTAGTTCACACTGGTATCAGAACCTTCAAGAAACCATATTAGTAGGAATTGCAGACTCAGATGGTTACTTTCACACCTCAATGCAGACTAGTTTTTTTGTGTGAGCTATTTGTTGACGCGGGTCAATGAATGTAGTCTAACTGAGCTCAAACGTTGAGACTTTACGGACTTTTTACTCCAGAGAACAGATTCCAAATACTGATGCATCTTAATACATCAAAACTTGTTTGAACTGTTAGTTTACTTCTGAAAGATTCAGTCAATGCAACACATTTGAAGCATTACTTTGTGTTAATTTAGATGATTATGGCTTACTGATGATTCAAATGTTGAATAATGTCAACGAAAATTTATTTTAAAGAGGCGGTTTCTTATGTTCTCCGGACACATTTTGTCATTTTATAGCACAATCAAGTAACTATATTACCTTCAGTAGTTATGAAAATGCTGTTTATGTCAAAAATAACTTAAGAGGAATTTAACTTTGCATCAGAGACATGTCTGGCACTTTAAAATGTGTGTCCGTCTCTTTAAGAAGCTGCTACTCTTTTCAATGTTTCCCCTTCAGCACAGCAATGCTTCTCCATTATGCTGTTTATAACCGTTCTTGGTAGCACTGGATTGAGAAGTAGTTTGCATGATAAACTTAGAAAACATGCAGTTCCATCTGGTGTTTGCTAATTGCTGCTGCCAGCCTAGAGAAACTGAATGGGAGAGAAGCACCAAAAGTGGAATTTTAATCTATTTTTGTGGTGATTGGATTCATAATTTTGTGCTTTACTTGCATAACTTTCTGTAAAAGAAATAGCATCCATCCTCTTTTGCACAAATTTGATATTTTTCTCTTTTAGAAAACTAAAGAGAAAATCTAAAATCTAAAAAAAATCCCTATAGTGTTAATTTCTAAAAAAAACAAAACGTAATTACATTTCTAAAAGGTCTTTTTATATTTGTAGGTTACATGAGGATAGTTCTATGGATTTTTTTGCAAAATTACTTCTGAATGATTCAGTCAATGCAACACATTTGACATTTGACAACACATTTGCTGGCCAGCAATAACATGGTTGATAAAACCATTATGTTTATTTATTTTTGACAGTGTGGATTTGCTTCACAACCCACTTAAAGCTACACCAGTTTCGTGTGCACCTGTTTTTTTTCTTCTGCAACGTTTTCTTCCACTAAACCTTCCACTGATATTGTTGAATGCAGCACTCTGGGAACAACTGTCTTTTGTAGCAAGAACTTCTTGTAGCTTAGCGTAACATTTCTGAATTAGGAACTGCTTTCTATTTGTCCATTAATAATAATAACAATAATGTAATATTTAAATGTTTTGAGTTTTAAATACAGTTTTTATTAGCTGTAAGCCATAATCATCAAAATTAACGTATATATTTGAAATACATTCCTGGGAATAATGAACTGATATTAATACATGATCTGAATTGAATTTAAAAACACTTTTCGAAGCCACTAAGATGCACCCGTAACATCATTCTGTTACATTTCCTTGCTGTATATGTAAATAGTTCTTTTTGAATTATTTTACAGCATGTATATTTTTATCACAAGCTTTGTAAGAAAAGAAAGTGATTTCTGTGTGAATATTATAAAAGCTGATGTTTTGTAAAAGGACGTGCTTTCAGAGTATCGTTACATGACAAATCCCCCCGTTTCCTCATCCTTCTGCAGTTACCTGCAACGACCACTTAACAAATCCAGACAGTCTTCAATCAGCCTCGCTGACTGGGTTCAGTATCGTCTTATAATGTGAAGTAAGCAGAAGGCAAGCAGACATTCCTCTATCATGTCTCCCGACTTATCGTGTGTTGTACGTCACCTAATGTTTAGAAAACACATTTAACTGTTCTGTCCCCTTTACCCGAACGTTCGCTGCGACGGAATGGTAAAGGCAGGATTTTTGTTACTGTGTGCAGCACTTGTATTTTCTGTATTTTTCACCCAAATGAGTAACAGCTGTAAAGTAAAATGGAAAAGAATAGAAGGAAGCAGTTTTATGATTCCAGATTAGTTTTTTTGTTTTCATTGTACTGATCTCTGTGACAGAAAATGTTTTACATACCATATTAAATATTTGCCTTTTTTATCCTTAAACAATCCTAATTGTATTATGTAATATTGTCCAGTATGTTTTTTTATATATATATTTAACTAGATTTCTTGGCCTCTATGCAGCTTTTCTTGCCAGATTAAAAATTTATTTAACTATGTGGGTAAGGGGGATATTTGAAGCAATTGTTGTGCATCATAAATTTAAGCAGCACTTTTTAAAATCTATTTTACCCGACAGCTCAAAGTTGTCACTGTATTATAGCAAATAGTATGCACTATTGCTAGTTTCTGTCAGTTTTCAGCATATGTTTTATTTTTTGGGAGGATTGGCTTTTATGTTTAACTCATGCATTTGAAGTCCAAAACATTTTAGAAACAAGCACAGCACTACCAATTTGTGATTGGTTCAGTTACATTTTTATTCAATGATTTTTATTGTTTCCGATGGCTTCACAAGAGGACATTTCTACTACTACAACTACTACTACTACTACTACTACTACTACAGCTTTTTAGCCAAAATAAGAAGACAATAATTCTGATGTAAACAGCTCTTGGAAATAGCATTACATTGCAAGGATGATTTGTAAATATTGTTTACAAAACTGTATGTTTATTAGAACCACGTTATTTTTGGTAAACTCTTGTACATATCTGGAAAATTTCCTGTTTGTGTGAGAAAAACAAAACTTTCGTATTTGTACTTATTTTGTAAAGGAATAAATAAGCTGTTTACTAAACTGAGCGATCTTGTCTTTGTCTAAATGCTTCTTTACATTAAAAACAGGACGGTGAGGGAAATGTGAGGTATGTATAAATGCTCCTGGGTTGTTTGTTCTTTTACTTTATTTAGTTTAATTCATTTATTTGAGTTTTCCAGATTATTCGCAGGTCTTTTCTGTATAGTCATTCTGTTGTTTTGTTGGGGAAAAAAATAACACCCCTTATTTGAAGCATATTTTCCTCCTAAACCTATTCGCAGATGGATTCATTACATTTATTTATTACTTTCTGGGTTGTAAAACTACAAGTTCCCAGTACCTTTTGCGAATCCCAACCTGCCTGTCCCCATTTTTTTTTTTTTTTTTTTTTTACATAAAAACTTCTCAAAAAATATTGCACAACTGGAACATGCTTCAAAACACTTGTAACGATTTTCTCTGCCTCTTGGTGAATTGTCACATCAGGTTTGATCTCAGTCTAAATCTATTCGAGTGGAGCTTTAAAAAGCACAATGAAGATTATGGTTAGAGACTTTTGAAGTAAAGATACTTGGTAATAAAATGTCTACAGGTTGGCATAACATAGGTGTATTATATGAAATAAGATGTTGACAGTTGTCATTGCTGATCGAGAATCTTTGCTTTGGGGTTTTTGTAGAAAATCATCCATTTGCTTCCTCACTTTTTTAACTTAAAGGAAGAAATTTCCAAAAATAAATTTCCCCTGAAAGTCACCACACTATGGGGCATTTGTCTGCTTGTCCTTAATCTGCAGCATGTGATTTGGGAACTTTCAGTTTTCTGAAAAAAATCGCTTCAAAAATGTAAATTTCCAAGGAAAATACCAAGTCGGTTCCCAGTTATCAAAATCCCTCCCAGGTTTCTGTTGCTAATTAAGCAGAAGAATAACTGACCATTTACCTCAGACCTTGGAAAAGCTTATTGTTTTCTGCCTCTCAATTTGACGTTCTGCTGTGCAGGACCATGAAAATCCCTCGCCTTGTACAGAGACGAGCAGGAGACACTCGTACGTTTGCTCTGGCTGGCAAATTAAGTTATAGCAAACACATAAAGTTCAACACACAGAGATTTTCTTTTTTGTATTTTATCTGATAGACCAACACAAAATGTGAAGTAGAAGGAAAATAACAAAAAACACTGAAAACTGTGGTGTTCATTTTTATTCTGAACCATTAAAGCTTGCCACCTCAAAAAAAAAAAGAAAGATTTGGTGACATTACCTAATTAGTAAATAGAGTCCCTTCTTGTTTCATTTAAATCTCAGATCTTTGTCTGGCCTGGGGAAACGTTATGGAGAAGTTCAAAGCATAGCGGGGTTATAATGCAATGTCCCCAGTTTTAGACATCTGACAGAGCATTTTTCAACTAACTGCAGCAATGGAAAGAGTATGGCTATTTCTGGAGGAGAATCTTTAAACGTAGTTACTGTTAGTCACTCGAAAACATTTACTGAAGAGTGAAACCAAACTTTAAACCTCTTAAAGTCCCATTTAAAGTGTGAAGAATCACACTTTGTGGCCCATATACAAAGCAATATGCAAGAAAGAAAACTAATACTGAACATCATCCTGATCACATCATTTGATGCCTGGTGGTTGCAGCATCATCCTACTGCTTTTCTTTAGCAGCGGGAAGTGAAGCTGGTCCTTGTCGATCGGAAGGCTAATGAAGTCTGCTGAATGCTTCAAAAGACCAGAGACTGGGACGAAGGATCACCAAAAATATAAACATGAACCCAGGGCTACATTGTAAAGGCATATCCATGTATTAAATTGACCTAGTCAAAGCTCAGACTTGAATATCTGGCAAATCTGTGAAAACTGGAGGTCAGACAACATCCAATATGAATGAACTTGAGTTGTTCTGAAAAGAAGAATGAAGAATTATATTTTGTAAGCTAGTGAAGAGCTTAAAGGTTTTACAGCCATAATTGCAACATATCTAGAAAATTTCATCTACTTTGTCTTCCATGCAAAATACACGTTGGTGCTTGTGGTTGCAACTTTACAAAGTTCTAAATGTAAATACTGTAGTTGTAAACAGTACTAGATGTTAGAAGCTGTTATAAAACCGTCAACCTAAAAGAGTGAATGAGACAAAGTTAATTTATACAGTACATCCTTTTATTATCGCAAATATGCAAGAAAAGTCAAATGGAGACACTGTAAATGAACACATGCCCTTTAATACCACAGTCTAATTGTTTTAAACACTTTAAATAATATACATTTGCACCTTATTATACGCTTTGAAATGTTTTTTTTAATCCATATGTACACAATGTAATGTTCTGACTTTTCTTTTAACTCTTTACTGTGAAGTGGCTTTGAGATCTCTCAAAAACACGAAGGTCCCTTAAGGCCTATGAATCCTGACAATTCAATACACAGTAACTGTACAAACTGAGCCGCCGTGGAGGGGCGGTGAAAGCCACATGAATACTGACGAGCGCTTCATCTGAAAAGGGCCGACAACGGGGAAGGTGTTCGAAAAATTTCCAGTCGTTCCAAATGCGTCGAGATGTCTAAAAGGGAGCATTTCCTTTTCAAAATCACAAATTCCAGCTCCTAAAAGGTAACATGAGATGCCTTAAGTCTTACATTACTGAAGCACAAATTGGTTTTACCTTCAGCGGTAAAAACAACCAAAGTAAGTTGAGGTCAGCTGCAGAGTCGAGTTGCCTTGCACGTTGTCAGCCTGCTCCTGTTTTGACTCATCAGTTTGTTTGGTTTGTTGCGGTGTGGTCCGGCGTAGGAGGGCGTTCTGTAAACGGGGAGGCAGGAAGGGGCCGGGGGAGCTCAGAGAGAGAGAGAGAGCCCGACATGCCTCCCTCCACATGAAAAAACAGCATGGTTGACCATTCCCTTTGAGGCAACTGGATCCAAAAGGAGCAAATCAGAACAAAGACTGGTTGCTTTGTGAGAAACTTCCATCGACTCTCTGCTCCTGTTCAGACTGCAGAACCCAAGTTTAATGAAAAACTAAAGAAACAAACCCAGTTTAAATCAAGTAACTGCCAGCACCAACAAAGATCAGAGTTAAGCTGCTGCTTTTTTTTTTTCTTCTTTTTTTTGTTTCAACTCCGGCTTTTGGAATGGAAGAAACAGCATAGTTAAGTTATGCACAAATAAAAAGCGTGAAAACTTTCTTGCTTCTGTCTTTGATCGAAGACATGCTGAGTGTAAGAAGAAGAGAAGGAGCGACTAAAATGCCGCCCACTCGCCTCTTTGTGAACAGCAGATTGATGCTGGGAGAGCAGTTCAACTTTAGGTTCTGCCATATGTAATGTGTGAACAACCTCTGAAGTAATCTGGACTCAGAAGTGACAATATTCAAACAGAACTGTCAGGACTCGGAGGATCAAATGTTTGCATCCTTCATACGGTTTTAAATAATGCAGCGCGGCTCAAAGAACATCTTGATGCTCGTACAATCAACACAACTGGCACAGTTTGTTCTGTTGGATGCCTAATTTTCTTCCGTGTTTTTCAGTACTTTAAACCCGACGTACACCTAAACGTAAAACAGCTTGACTTGGCGTTGTTTGCTGGGCTGCAATGATTCCTCGGAACGAGTGGGACCAGGCAGGTCTGCGGTAAACTTCGTCAAGTGCAAACAAACATTAAGCATTTAAAGTACATCTCCTGCTGATTCCGAGACACACTAAATGTCAGCTCTAAAACTTGTGCTAAACGGGAGACAGTTTGAGCAGACATTCCTCTGGGTTTCTTCTCTTTTTAAATTATTTTTAACATATTCAAATGCTTCAGATCAGCAAGGTAATTTTAACAATAGACAAAGATAATGCTAAATGCAAAAATACATTTTTTAAATTATTATTATTATAATTAAGGGGGAAAAAACAACCTTGTTTTGAGTGAGTAGGTAATTACCCTGACAGTTTTTGTTTCTTTTTTTACCCAGGCTCTTTATTATCATTGAATCGCGAATTGTCATTTTGACTGATTCAAGTGAGGCCCACAACGATTTGGATGTTGATTTGAATCTTTCCTAGCCTTCCTATGTAACTCCACTTGATTCTCATCTCCCTTCAATGCTCCACCTGAGATTTCTCCCATTGAACTCGATTTCTCAGGATGAATTTCATGGTTTGCTTGAGTCACAGAAGCCTTTGAAGTGGCTTCGTAGCCTTCCCACAGTGATAGATGTGAATGACTCTGTTTCTCATTTAATTGGGGGGTGACGTGTTGCTTTTATAAACTTTTTCAGCCTGCTTCATATTGTTAGACATGTTCTCTTGATCCTACAGGTCTGACTATAATCACAGCTGGATGTAGTTGCTTATCTCTCCTAATAAATGAAATCATCATTTAAAAACTGTGTTTTGCATTTACTCATGGTATTTCTGTCTCATATTAAAAGTTCTTTAATTATCTGAAGCAGTAAAATAAAAATAAAAAAACGGTGGGGGGTAAAGATGTTTTCATGGTGTTGTCTGTTTTATAGCAAATAAGCAGAAATTTTAGAGCAGCTTTCTTTTTTTATGTGCACAACCCATTTGACTATAAACAATGTGGAAACGTCGAGGTTTTCTTCCATTTCTGCTCGAACAATGGGACTTTTTCTGGCTCCGATTTCATTGCCAGTCAGATTGCTTTTGCCACATAGCCTGCAGACATCTGAGTTGCTGCAGCCATTGCCAAGAAACGCTCCCTCGCAAGCTCTCGAAGCCTAATGAATACAATGTTCGTACATCCTTCATTTTGGAGAAAAGGGGTGGAGGGGGAGGGAAAGAGACATTAAAAATAATCCTATTAATAATAATTGTGTACACCATGTGATGATGAAAACAGCAAAGCGGACGAGGAAAACAGAAACAGTTTAGCAAACAATGCTGAGTCCGCTGAGGTTTGACAAGGTCACCGGGGTTTGGGGCCTCACAAAATTATATGATGTCCTTATCTTGTCATCCTTAAAAACATCCTGCCTGGTGAAGCTTCCCTGGGCCACGGTGGGCCCCTCGTGTCACCAGTCAGAGCGGTTGCTGGTCCCACAGAAACAGGACTGCATGACAGAGGTGGTGCAGATTGCTGTACATTGTTTTCTTAAAGTAGCTGTGGGAAAATCAGTCAGTAAATCTGTGCTAAAAACAGAGAGCTGCGAGATGCCAGCGCACCCGACGGTCCAACAGATTCTTTGGGTATTTTTTTTTTTCAAACAGAATGAAAAACCTTTTGTCGCTGATGCTTTCCTCCTCTGTTTGGTCCTACATTCTCCGTGGAGTTCAGCAGTCAGTGAGGTTAAAAGCCTCTGCTAATACTTAGTTATGTTCTTGTAGGGGAGGCTGTGGTCCAGCTGGGGCAGAGAGGGGTGGGGGGCGGAGGTGAGATGGGGGGTGGAGGGGGCGAAACGATGGAGTACCAGGAGGAGGAGAGGGTTTGTCGCCAGTCCTTCTCCACCTCCAAAAAAAAAAACAACTCTAGTCCAGGGGTTCCTGTTTTATCCTGATAGAAGTGTTGATTGAGAGGCTCCGCCGGTCCTCGCGACACAACACGTACTCGCTGAACTGGGACGAGTCCACGCCGCCTCCGCATGACGCCGCCACGCTGAAGCCCTTCTGGAAAAGACGCTCCAGAACCTGCACACGAGTCAAAAGGTGATCGGGTGTTAAATACAGCAATTTATTACTCATAACTTTTGAAATACTCATGTTTGTGTTAAGGATAAAACTCACAGTAAGCCACTTTTTGTAGAAAATGCATTAATTGTGATGCTTTGCGGTATTGTTTGCTTAATTTTTGCAAAGTGAAATAAAACAAACTTCTTTAGAGCATTAATTATATCAGATCAGCATTAGAGAAAGCATAAAACTGTTGTTTAAATAAATAGTTTGACACGAGACCTGTTATGAAAACAGAAATCAATTAAAATCACGCTTCTTTACACTGGTTCAAAAAATAATATCACATGTTAATTAATGTTACTTAGAGGTGTTGATGTGGGAGTAAACAGGTGCAAGAAAATGTATTGTCACCCCCTGGTAAAAAACCTGAAAATAAATTCAGATTTTATTGCACCAGTAAAACCTCACACTGAAAATACACCCAGCAATAGGTGAGTTTGTAGACAAAAAGCTAATTTTTGGTCCAGTCAAATCAAAGCGCTTGACCTCAATTAAAGTCCCAATGGAGTTTAACAAAAACCCCTTTTTGCATTTGCAGTGGCAAAACGTCAAGTGCTTTTTGCAGGTATCAGTAACAATTCCTTGGTTTCTTTAAAGCTTTTTTCTTTTTGTCAGTAATGTTGTGGCACTACAGCCTTTTATTGACCGCACTCACATGTGAAATTGGCATACAGCACAAGGTCAAAAGGTCAGAATCAAACTCTGGGTGCCTGTGTTGAGTTTACCTCTGCTGCCCCTCTGTAAAGCCCTACAAGCAACATTATTTGGTTAATATTTGAGCTCAAGGGTCATTCTGGAAACTTAATTGGACACAAAAACCTCCTCTGCTGCTTAATTTCTGCTTCATGTTGAAACTCTTTCAGGTAAATAACACATACAGTGATCAGAGGGAGTAAATTAAGCAAAAAATGTCACATATTCCATATAAATGTTGCTGCTTTTTCTCTAATTTCTTCCCTAGATCATAGCTGTGTACTGTATGGACTCTAAACTAGCAACCAATCGGCTACAGGAGATAAATTAATATTTAGAAAAATAGACGTGAGAGGAGTGTTGAACTTCTTCAGATAGTCATCAGTTCCAACATGCAGCACATGCCATTAAACCTCTTCTCAATCCAATCACAGAAAGTGATAAAAACCAGAGGGCATTCCCAACATCACACCACCTCTGCAATATTTATGCGACTCGTGCCGGATCGGCCACTGAGCTGAGGGCAGGAGGATGGAGCTCAAAGGGATGCGCAGAGCCCGAGTGTGTTAAGGGGCCTGACTGGAGCTCAGCGCGGTGATTACTGGAGCTCCTAATTTGAGTAATGAGGCTGGGGTGAGGGAAGAAGTGAAGAAAGGAGTGAGGTCCGTGAGCGAGAGAGCAGGGAAAGGAAACGACGTGCGGCGAATGAGGATGAGGAGGGAGATGTGGCTGATCGGTGCGAGGACAAAGTGCTGGAGCTGCAGGGAGCAAGCAGGAGATGGGGATGCATGTTAGCCCTCCAGTCTGGACCCTGACACACACACACACACACACACACACACACACACACACACACACACACACACACACACACACACACACACACACA
>CAEGAF010043216.1:0-11649 GCA_903067075.1 Micropoecilia bifurca | reverse complement strand
GATGTAGCCAAACTCCGTCATTGTTTTTGTCTATTAGCTTCGTCGTGTTGATGCATTTTGACCTGCTTCAATTTTCCACCGCAACACGCAAACTTCTGCATCACTCAGAGCATTATAGTTCCACATCGCTTAGGATTTGTTGCTGCGCGTTTGGGCTGTATGAAGGAAAGACGAGACCAGCTGGACAGAGAAGCTGGGAAATGAGATGCAGGTGACCGGTATCGGTAACAGAGCCAATGATCGCCGATCCCGATCATCACCGATTTCACGGAAATCGGCCGATTATGATCGGTGACCGATCGATCGGCGCACCTCTACTTTATACATACATCACTGAACTTTTGATCCCTTGTTGGTTGATGTTCATTGGGGTGTTGTGGTATTTGTGTGCAGAGCAACACAAGTAAACAGCATTTAAACATGGTTTTCTTAAAAACAGCAGCCCTGAAACATGTGCAGTCACGTTTGAAAGAATCAGCACAAGGAAAGGCTATAAAAGAGGAGCAGTGGTAGCACAGAGCATTCATTTGTGTGGAAACTGACCCAAAAGCATGATGTGCAAGATTACAACACATCAAATCAACCTGAAATTTAAAACAGGTAGAGTATGATCAGTTAATACAGAAAGTGACTGGAGTTTATGTAACAAAGACATAAAATGCATGAATATGATTTTACAGATCAGAGTACTAGAACGTCAGCACCCTTGAGAAACAAACTTCTAGCTTACATTGATTTTGATTGCCATTTAGTTTGTCTTTACATACATTTTTGCATATTCTACATTGTTTTTAATTTTTATGAACGGCGTTCATTCATATAAATAGTTTTTTGAGGAATATTTCAAAGAGGAGCTTACAGGTTTCAGTAGTGTGAAAATTAAACAGAAGCACACTGAAAAAGACTATTGGGTTCAATGTCAGCAGACGGATGATCTGTCTTCATTAAAAACAATAAATATTGATACATGCCACACACCAACACGTTTTACCCTTGACAGTTTTCCTTCTGAGGTATTTGCAATGTGATTTTAAACCTTTAAAATATATGGACTTCATTAATTCTAAATTTCTCCATTACATCAACATTAATATTGCACACTTAGGTTATGAAAATATATTCACAACATATCGTGCAGTCAATATTCATATTGCTACCAGACATCGTTTTGAACCAATCATGCCACATAACAGCATCCATTTCAGGAATGAAGGCGCCGGATCCTGAAATATTTGAGAAGTTTCCAAAAGGAGAAAGAATCTAGGGTTTGTGACTAATGAGAAGACAATTGGGGATCAATGATGGGCCAACAAAAAATACAAGTTCACCCTAAGCTGCTGGATTCACTCACATCGTCTCCCTGCTGCTTTTCTAGTCAAGGTTTAAGACACGTTTAGACCAAACATTTGTTTTCAACATGTAGGGTTTGTTTAACCCATTCAATTAATTTCTACTAAAGTAATAAAATCCAAAATTGCAAATCATTTGTATGTTCCATGAAAACATTAAAACCCCAACAATAACTTTTACAAAAGTAATTCATGAAAATATATTTTGTTTTTCCTCTTGGAAGCGCACCAATTCTTCAACTTCAGCACATTTGACTTGCACAACATCCTAAACAGTAAGAGACAAATCAAAAAGTTCTCTGATTATTTGCTTTTGTCAACAACTTTGGTTTGTACTTTACAGCCATCTAACCATACTTGTGTCTTAACATTTGTCAGTTCTGTCAAAGCCAGTTCATAAAAAATAAACTGAACAAAAACTAAATCATAAAATAGCTTTTGATTTCTGAAAAAAATCAAATTGTTATTTAGATCAAATGAAGCAGTTGTTAAAAACTAATTCAAATAATAAAAAAATAAATAAATACATAGCTCTTAGCGGCAGCTTTGCTGTAATGCCATGCTAGCAAGTTGCCTGTAGAGAAAGTATTTCTAAGCGGACCGTTTTCAGAGAAACGCCATGCTACAGTGGGCTGATGTGGGCTTCTTCATTCTCTAGTTTTAAATATAGCTCAGGCTGTTATATAACACTCTGTAGGATGTCACCGGTGCCGTTAGGACTATTACATTGTTAGATGCAGCAAAACAATCAGTTCGACGCATCCATGTCAACAGTTAATTCTCAGCTACAAACAACGCTTCGTTAAACTCTACCATATCCTGGCAATTTTATCAGTAAGGGACTTGGTTGATTTATTTCAGCCCAATTATATTGTACAGTGTGGCCCTAGATGGCCTAAATGACTACATTTAGGCCATCTAGGGCCACTTTGTGCTCATAAACACAACTGCAAGTTATAGAAAAGATCCAAGTGAGACCAACTCTCAGACTTAGGCAATCAAGCTTGATTTGTACCATCGCTACTAGATAAGTCATTCTCTCAAAAAAAAGTTGCAGTTTTGACAATTCTCAGAGATCACATAAAATACAACTATGGACAACTTAACTAAATAGTATGTTGAAAGTCTAAATTACTCATCTGAATAAGAGACTATGAGCTGTTGTTTGTTCTAACAAATGATAGCAGTATATGATGTTTTTTTAATCTTAATGTTTTAGTTTGACTTGATGCAGCTCCTTTAAAAAATGTCCCAACAATTACTTCCAACAGAATATAGTGAACAAAAGTCTTGCCTCAATATAGAGATGCACAATATTTATGTGGAGTATTGTACTGGCAAATTACTTTGGTGGATGAATACATTTAAAATGTTATGCGCTGAAAATCTGTCTTGCCATTTTTGAAGCTAAATTAAGTTTCACTCCATTTTAGATCCGAGTGATAAAGATGCTAAAACTCAGACGGCAGTGGCTGGTGACAGAAATGGAAAAGAGTCATGGGAATTTGGCTGGAAAATACAATCATTGCAATATTCAATAACTGCAAATTATTGCTTTTCATAAAACATAAGGCCTACCAAGATATTATCAGAACAGCCAACAGTGTATGTATTGTCTGTGTCAATACATACACAGACAAGACGCAAAACTCTGAAAGCTGTGGAAGTGAGCCATATGGGATCCATTGTTATGAGTTGAGACAATGAGTTGCATTTGTTAAATTACCCTCGCCACAGTAAAACATGCTGTTAACGTCAGAGTCAGCTAGTGACAGGAAAAGTGTGAAACCGCAGGACGCAACACCCTTTAACTGAACTCAGCTGACAAGACGCATGTCAATACGATGTTCTTTGGCACAATATTAAAATAGGAGACGATATAAAACGACCATAAACCTCACTTTTTGTTGGTCTTTTTCGCCTTGGCCCTCTTCTTCCTTGCCTGGAGTGCCAGAACTGAAAGGAGAACAGAAAGAAATCCTGTTGTCATTGTTTGTCTTTTGATCTGCAGCTGACACTTGAGACAAAAAAAGGCATGAAACAAAGAAGAGCTGTTTAAACTTAATTAGCATTATAGGCTCTGCTCTACTTCATTGTGCATTGAACTGTGTCGTCTTTATGGCTACCGACAGCAGTCAGACTTTATTTACACACACACACACACAAAATGTATGGGTGCAACCCCCTCAGTGTATCCACAAACCCCGGTTAAATAACATCACCGAGCTACCCACCAACGCCACCGGACCGCAACAACACGCCACTACGGCATTAAGTAATATCTCACGCCATACCATAAATATTCCACACCGTCAGGGCTTTAGGTTGTGTTAAATATAGAGAGAGCTGCAAAGCTAAAAGCACAACGTTAATCCTGACACTGAAGCTAAAGCTAATGAAGCTAACGAAGCTCGCTCCGGCGCAGTGCGTGACAGACGCGGTGAAATAAGCCACATATATTTACAACGACAGCTTGACCACGCTTTACATTTATAGCAGCAATAGCAACATCAGCTGTAGAGTAACCACATCATGCACGGCGTAACTCAGTTGAAACGGTCTGCAGGCTATCGCGTAAAGATTTACCTTTCCTCTCCATGGTGGCAGAATTCGTAGCCTAGCAGCTAGCTACGCCACCAGTGATCGAATGTTCCACGCATGCGCACTGGCTGGTTTTTGCCCCAAGCAGAGCTTCCCTAGTGACGTCCGAACCTGAGCTTTAAACCTTCATGAATCTCTCTCGCTTGAAGCTGCAGGCGATGATACTGATAGGTGTTCATGCTCGTGCCTCAGTCTCATGGTTGGTTGTTCTTCTTGAAAAGAGGCTTCAGTGACGCTGCCAGGAAGCTGTGCAGGACGGGGAGGTCAGATGGTTTGCGCCATTGACAAAATAAATGTTACCTTGGTTTGTGCCAGATACTAGAGTTGAATATGAATGAAGCTTTCTCGGATTGTGATTCATAGCTTAAACGCTCCTTATGAGATCCTGACTGATAACGAATTTTTATCCTGATTTGTTTGCATGTTAATTTCATGTGAATATATTGCCCGAATGTTTTTATTCCAGTTGATATTCCCTCTAAATTGTATTAGCAATTCGTGCTCATACTAATCCCAGTGTTATGTGCAGACAAGACAGAAAGATCCAAAACGGTGCCTTTCAAAATATTCACATATCCATCAAATTGCTTCATATAAATTCACGTTAGGACCACAAACCTCAATGTCTTGTTGTAAGTGTATGTGGTAGACCAACACAAACTCGAGAATAATTATGAATAAAAAGGAAAATTATACAACTTTCAGATTTTTTCACATTAATCTGAATGTGAAAAGACTTCCAACTGCATTTGCTTGTCTTTTTTGCTTGTCCTTTACAGGCTAAGAGACTAAAATATTTCCCCATTCTTCTTTGCAACCCTTAATGTATGGGGGCCTTCTGAACATTCAATTTTAAGTCTTCCCATGATTTGCACTGGCCCTCAAGAGTTAAAGTTGTTGAACAGAAGCACATTACACTTCAGATGTATCACTTTCCTTTCACACTGCAAGTTTGTAGCCACTAGTGTTGGTCTATATCCCCCACCACCTAATATGATTAACTTACTGGTTATATGAGAAAATGTTCAAGGGATATAACTACTTCAGGAATAACCTTATAAGCTTATAGTGTATAAACAAGCATGTCAAGTAAGTTTAGCATTCATCTTTCAATCGGAAGATCATTACCTCTATTTGCAGGTATCTATATACCATAAGGTTTATTAAATTTCATTAATACAGATCCCACAATAAATACCTCTTGAGATAAGACAAACTAATCAGTTTGGAAACTAGAACACAAAACACGAGTCTCTTAAAAAATAAGGGTTTATTTTCTTAAAGGACTGGAGATATCAAGTAAACTGCAGACCGATTGTTGCTCTTAAATACCTACGCCACATAGAATAAATACAACTCCCCGTTTTACACTGTTTAGCAGTTGCAGGTTAAAGCATAATACTAAAAATCGTAACCCAAAGTCAACACCACATAATGCCTTCATGTACATGCTAACATTGGATGCTTTAGAACCACATAAAACATAAAGCCTGACACCTATTTACATATTTTGGGCATGTTACCTAGATTTAACCAGAAAAGGCTCAGATATACTTGTGAAAGATCTCATAGTATCTAAAGAAATCATATGTCAAAGTCTTAAAATTCAGCTGGGAGGGTTGAAAAAGCATTAGAAAAATAGGCTGGTGTTTTGAAATTCACCGACATGTTCAAAGATCTTTCTTTTTAGGCATAAGAGTAATTGTGGTAAATCAAAAATTGTACCAAAGATTGACCAGCTGGATTGTAGATGAGCATGCTTTCTTTATAATTAATAGCAAACAACTTATTTATAAGTTACTCAACAAATCAGCAGAGCTGTAGGTCCGTTGTCTCATCGCCTCAGAAGTCACAGTCGAGTTGAAGTTTAAATTAAAAACAATTAAAAGCTAAAAATTTAAATACATTTTTTTTTTAAATATTGGCAAAAGTGAAATTCCTCAACGAAAAAAACAAACAAACAAAACAAAACAATATCAGTGGTACATAAATAATGATTATTGCTGGTCCAGTTCTTGCATTTTCATATAAAAGTAGTAATCTCCTTAAAGGTGATCTCTAAGATTTCTGAAATAAAGACTCAGATATAGCTGGTATTGTGTGCCTGAAGGCTTTAACATTAATGCACATGTTGTGGCTGCAGCTCATCTCAATCCTCCATGTAATCAGGTGGCACAAAACTACACACTTCCTCATAGGTCAAACCTGCAAGAAAAGAGAAAATGTTACAAGACTTGAAAACGAGATCAAAAGTCCTCCATAAACAAGATGTTGGGACGCAGAAACGTACGCTTCCACTCATCGATTTCCAGTTCTCTACTTTCAAAGCTCTGGTCGTAAGGCTCGGCCTCGGGCTCGTCTTCTGGGTCGTGGTACTGGGAGAAGTAGGGGTGTTCCAGAGCTTCAGTGGCTGTTATCCTCTTGTCTGCATCCAGAACCAGCATCTTCTCCAGAAGGTCCACCGCTTCAGAGAGAACAGGCCAACGAGTTAATAAAGCTGAATCTCAGTCTATGCTTCACGGGAAAAAAAAAAAAATAAATCTTGTTTTTTGCTCGTTACCTTGTGGGTTAGCACCAATAAAAACATGAGCAAAGTTCCTCTTGGGCATCGGAGGCAAAGAGCTGACATAATTCCTGGCCTGGGTAAACACATCAACGCAGGAAATAAAGTGTCCGTCTCCACAAGCAGCAGCATGTCAGTACAGACTGTTTCTGTTTCCATCTACATAAACCCAACTCTGTTTTTAAGTCAAATTTCTGAGGCCTGGCCACAGTTTTACACTTGTTTTATTTTCCAATAAACATGGACCTGTTGTGATGAAGAGAGTAGATACTTTACAGCACTGTTTCCATCAAATATAAAAACTGAAAAGATGAAAAACTTAAAATATACATTTTAGTTTTTTTTCCTCAAAAAGGTCAGATTGAGAAAAAAATGCAGTAATTTCAGTAAAATATAATTCAGTATTATGAATTTTTAAGTAGGTATAATCGCTTTCAACTGCAAAAAATTGACAAAGCCATCTGTATTACTATCATGTCAAATTTTTTTGCTGATGCAAAAACATTTGCAACATTTATAATTAAATTTTGCAATGACTGTATATCATATGTAAAAAAAAAAAAGAAAAGAAAAGTTAAAATGTCTCACACTCCTCTTATCTATCACCACATGTGTTAAGATCTGGTCATCTAACAGATGAAACCCCAACAAACAGGCTGAATATCGTATTGAAAAATCACAACAATTGGAATTTAACCTCTGAATAAATTATGTATTCTCCATACATTCTCTAGCAACATTATCACTGCACACTGATATTGTGAAGGTATGTTTTTGAGCTAATGTGTTGTGATAAAATCCAGAGCATTGATAAGAAAGCTGTGCAGCAAACATCTTCCGTCAACCTCCTCCTGTTCTCTGCGAGAAAGCAAAGTGTGGGTCGTTCTCACCTCATGGCTGGGCATCCGGTTGATTAGCGCTGCTGGGGGTGTTCCTGTCAGGCGCATTATCTGCTGAAGCTGGTTGATATCTAGAAAGCTTGTGTCAAGGAGATGCAGCATAACTTTTTATTCAACAGAATGCTGAAATGTCACAAATATTACAAAGGCAAATAATTGCAATATGGCCTGAAGGAAAAATAAAAATGTAAACAGGACAGCTTCACAAAGAAGTTGGAACCAGCAAGAAGAAAAAAATAATCTGCCCGGACAATGAAAAACATCCAGTAGAGCGAATGCTCCTCTAACTGCGCTCATGGAAAGGATACGGTCTGAACCAGGAAACAGAGTTTTCCCAGTTAGAAGTTCTGCCATGATGCATCCCACTGACCAAATATCCACTAAAACAAACACAAATGTAAGAATTGACCTAATAGAGAAGTTCTCAACAAGGAAACAGTAACAGGATCTTAACGGACTCAACCTGTCATGTTGTAGTGCATCCAGTTTAACATAATCTCTGGAGCACGATACCAGCGCGTGGCAACGTAGCCGGTCATCTCATCGTCAGTGTGCCGCGCCAAGCCAAAGTCCAATATCTGACATGAAACAGGCAAATATTAGCATCCTTAAAACATTTTAGGTAAAATGGTGTGAATTAGACAGCTTACTGACCTTTAGCTCACAGTCTTCGTTTACGGCAAGGTTGCCAGGTTTCAAATCCTGCAAGGTTGAAAAGTAATGAATGTGACATTTTGATCATCCAGTCTAGACCGCAAATGTATTTTCTATTTTAAAAATAATTGCCTTGTACGTTTAACTCGTCTTAAAGTAAAAAATGCTGCATGATGAGATGTTAGCCATCCAAAAATTGCACAGTCTACGCAAACACTAATGATCACAACTTCCACTTTTCCCAAATTCAGCATTAAAAGTGGCAATATTGGTGAGACAAGGGTTGAACTAAACACTTACTCTATGAATGATGCCCGCTGAATGGATATACTGAGAACAGAAAAAAAACACGAATGTTAGAAAATCTGACAGAATATTGGAACCACTGATTCATCTCAAGTTTTCATTTGAATGATAAGTGGAGAGTTTATTGGTTTTTGTTCAGGAAGATTAGATACTTCATTTATGCTTTGCTCAAATAATAATTTCCATTAAAAAACAACATCCATAGTAAAAGTAATGCGATGAAATTTTGACAAAATATTGCAGCAGAGATTTTAGTAGATCCGAGCTCGAGAAGATAAAAACTAAAGGTCGAGAGGTGTGGAATACCACAGACCCCGGTTCATCACACAAACAGTCATTCATATACGCATCACCATTCCTAAGGACAATATAGAGACTGAAATTAATCCACGATGCAAGTCCTTGAGAGGAAAGCCTGTGCATGCATGTAGAGTACCTGTATAACCAGTACTTTTACCGAAAGAACTTGTTTACTTGAATAACTCTCCACCTACTAGTTAACACGTAGCTTTCACAACAAAAAGACAGACATGCTTCAGCAGCAACTTAACACATTAAGCCGATTAGTGAACAATGAAACAGGACTTGCATTGAAAGTATGTGTAGTACCAAGAAATGTAACTAAACTCCAAACCACTAAGATGCAGACAGACAAAGAACTGGGAGAGACACTGGTTTGAAACCAAGAAACTGATTAGTCCTGTGAAAAAAAAAACAGAATGTAGCATCACAAACCCTTAAGAATAATCAGACCCAGCTTTCAGGATGTACAGCATTTATTACTATGAAGGACTAAAACTGCCTGAATGGAGACTAAATTTAAATTTAAATACTCAAATGTTAAAATACAAACAACCTCCATCAATCAGTATTTACAGTATTTCAAAGCTGTCCATCATGTCTCACTGATAGTGTGATTAACAGGCTGTTACCACTCTATAACAAAGTGGAAACATATAAAATATTGCACTAAATAAATATACAAATAAGCTAGTTTTAAAAACTAAGTGTAGAAAGTGAAAAATTAAGCATCGCTTCCAAACAAGAATAAATGTAAAATAAGTAAAATTTAAAGAAAGAAATGGAAATGGGGATCAAGAAAGTCTAAAATAGAGAAAAGAAAAAAAAACATTTTCTATAATATAAATATTTGAGTTAATTACTTCTTTAAAAATGTATTACTATTTTATTATTAGTTTAGTCTTACATTTCTGAGGTTTTGGCAGATAAAACATTTTAACCACCAGCTGAATACGTAGGATATTTCAACAACAACAAAAAAAACTTGCTTCCTTTAATCCCAACCATTTCATAGATTATACATCTGCCTTAAACATTATGTTCTGCTAAATTCATCACTGTGAATAAAAGGAAGCCGTTTTTGTTTTCTGTACGAGTTTAACTCAGCCCATTTCTGATTTTAGCTCAGCTGAAATTACTAAAATTATTTACACTTCCTTAATGCCAGAGATGATTTTTTTTTTACTTTGTTAAATTCAGAAGATTAAAATACACCAAGATAATTCTGTCTTTTAGCGACTAAGTAAATCCCAGATGATGATGTCATGGCTGTATAAGCCTCTGATGTCTGTGTGTGTATTTTAAGGTGTTTTTCTCAAGGAGAAGTCACAGTGAAATATTAGTCATTTATCAAGAAGCAGCATAAAAAGCTAGATTATAGATTATCAATGGACTCAAGCGCAAAAAAATCATCTTTGGAGTCCTGTGGGCTGATGGAACTAAAATTTAAGAGTTTGATAATAGCGACCCTCATTATAATTGAAGTAAAAAAAAGGGTGGGGGAGCTTGTGAGACTTAGAAAACCAAACCAACTGTGAAGCATGACGGTGCCAGCATCACGCTGTGTGTGTGTGTGTGTGTTTCGGTGCACTTCCCTAAAAAGATGGCATAATACGAAGAACTAACACGATGTAGAAACATGCTGTTCCTGAATGACCTCACCTTCAGTCCTCGGAGGATCTGGTATATGAGGAACTGCACGTGGTCGTCTGAGAGTTTCTGACATTTGACAATGTTGTTCAGATCTGCTCCCATTAGGTGAGTCACAAGATACCTGTCGGTCATAAAAAAGGAAAAAAAAAAAGATTGTCGTCAGAGTTGAAGCAAGAAATCTCAATAACTTCCAAACTCAACAGAAGTCAGAGAGGGGCTTGAAATAAATAAATTTGCTCGTTGAATCTAATTTTGGAAGCCCAGTTTGGAGGGCGCAGCTTTATTTCCCACATGGCAATAAAAGGTTAAACCAGTTCTGCAGCTACTTCTTTTCACTTCTCTCTTGGGACACAGAAAGGTCAAGCCCTTTACAAATGTAATATCGCTTGACAAGCACACAGGATAAATGAGCTAAATGGCATCGGCGGATACTTTAAATCCAATCCTAGAACTGTTTAAAATTAATCAAAAGCACTTAAAGACTGAGTGAGCACCACTGCTTGAGAGGCGATACGGGAGCAAAAGCTAACGGATGAGCGTGCCTCCGTTTCGTCAGTCTGCTGCTAAACAAATACAGGTTTCATGAATATTATTCTATTCTCACATAGTGTGGGCATCGAGGGCTTAAAATAGCACATTTCAATGCTGGGACTTGTTCTTGGCGGCACACACAGATCAGATACGCAGACAGAGAGAGAGGTTCACCCGCCTTGGAAAAAAACGGCGTATAAATAGTGACCTCTGTTTTTCCATTCTCCTATAAGAGAGAGAAGCGTGGCAGGAGAACCCAAGAGAATCAATCTCTTCATTCCCTCCCCCCACCCCCATTTATGGAGTAATCCAAACTTCCGTAAATATTTAAGGTTTTCTCTGAAATTGCATTTCAAGTCCTATTTTAATGCCTCTAAAGTTAAATCAACGTAAGCCTTTTAGGTCTAGGGCAATAGCAAACCAGAAGCACTGCTGCTACATTTTTATTTATGTCAATACCACTGCCCCACAGAGGTAATAATAATATAAAATAAAAAACATAATTATGAAAAAAATGAAAGTGTCACGAGTCTTCCTTTTCAAAACACTTCTACCAAAAATAAGCTAAAATGCATTGCAGATATGAGGTTTGGCCTCAAGTGACGTCTCATATAAGTACACCAGTTTTCTTTACGCTGCAGACGTAAAGAAAACTGGTGTCTGTCTAATGTGCTCAGGCCAGGAGCACCTGCTTGAACCGTCAGAGAACTTTTATACATCCATCCATTTTCTTACACCCTTGTCCCTTAATGGGGTCGGGAGTTGCTGGTGCCTATCTCCAGCTGACGTTCCG